>CAUYPK010101038.1:0-30176 GCA_963574355.1 Loris lydekkerianus | reverse complement strand
CGCCCCCCGCCCCCCCCCCCCCCCCCCCCCCCCCCCCCCCCCCGCGGCCCGCCCCCCGCCAGGGACTCCTTGTTCTGATGAGGATAAAAGCTCCCTCTAGTATAATGCCAAATCTATTCACAGTTTCCAAGTATGAATATTTTAAAACTCAGTGAGAAGGACAGTCTAAAAAATCCCTTTGCTGAGGACTCTGAGTCACCCACTCTTTCTCTAGCCCTGAGCCCACATCATGTGCAGGAGTTGGATTGAAAGTTCCCTTAGTGGGGCTTCCTCTTCTTATAAGACCAGTGTCAAAAATCATCAAGACAGAAGAAAAAGGAGAAAGACTTGCTAATTTCTAGCTGGTCCTGGGGAAACAACACCTCGTATTTGCCAAGCCTCCTGATTATTGAAACGTGTAATTTCTTTCTCTTGATTCAGTAGAGTGGAGGGCTTAATCATTTGGCTCCATTCCAAAGAATAGGGTAAAGGATAGCTGCTCTCTAATTATTTATAAACTATAGAACACTGCAAGCTATAGAGTATTCTGTAAGTGCCAGATAGGGCGGTGAGGACGTGGTTTTGGATTAACAAAAATGTACTCCTTTTTGCCCTGGCAACAATATTTGTCTGCTTTATAAGAGAGGAAAATGAAACCTAGCAACCGATTAAGTAACTTGGCTAAGGGCTTAAACGAAACAGTAGTTTGGAATGGGAATTGATGACATTACCTCTGCCCCAAGAAAGTACAAGGGAAAAGAGAATTTGATCTTTTTTTTTTTTATTGGGGATTCATTGAGGGAACAAGAAACCACGTTAAACTGATTGCATTTGTTAGGTAAAGCCCCTCTTATAATTATGTTTTGCCTCCAAGAGGTGTGGCACCACACCAAGGCCCCACCCCACTCCTTCCTTCCCTCTCTCTGATCTTCCTTTCCCCACCCCTCCTTCCTTTCTTTGCTCTCCCCTTCCCCCACGCCTACAAAGTCCTTAATTGTCATTATTGTCCGTATATCAAAATTGAGTACATATGATTCATACTTCTCCATTCTTGTGATGCTTTACTAAGAATAATGTGTTCCACTTCCATCCAGGTTAATACAAAGGCTGTGAAGTCTCTTTTTTTAATGGCTGAATAGTATTCCATGGTGTACATATACCACAGCTTATTAATCCATTCCTGGGTTGGTGGGTATTTAGGCTGTTTCCACATTTTGGCAATTGTAAATTGAGCTGCAATAAACAGTCTAGTGCAAGTGTCCTTATGATAAAAGAATTTTTTTCCTTCTGAGTAGATGCCCAGTAATGGGATTGCAGGATCAAATGGGAGGTCTAGCTTGAGTTCTTTGAGGGTTCTCTATACTTCTTCCAAAAAGGTTGTATTAGTTTGCAGTCCCACCAGCAGTGTAAAGTGTTCCCTTCTCTCCACATCCATTCTTGATCTCTTAAAATCACCTAAAATTGTGAATTTAATGTTCTGTATCATAATTGGGCATTCACTGTGTTGAGCACTTTTGCTCTTGATTAACATCTACATTTAGGGTGGCGCCTGTGGCTCAAAGTGGTAGGGCGCCGGCCCCATATGCCGGAGGTGGTGGCTTCAAACCCAGCCCTGGCTGAAAACTGCAAAAAAAAAAAAAAAAAAATCTACATTTAATTCTTAGTTAACAAAAGGTTAAAATGTTTATAGAGGCAGAAAGGCCTGGCTTGATGGTGTTTGGGTGTTTGCTGTTAAGTACTGTTTCAAGGGCACTGATAACTCTCACCCTCTGCAGTTTTCCAGATAACTGAAAGTAAAGTGAACAGGGAGGAATTCAGGTGACTCAGACATGGAAGACAGAAGACCTCATCTGGAGGCCAGACCCAGAAATTTCCATACCAACCACAGAGGTAAGCAAGGTTTCCTACCTAATGAGGGTAATATGAGAAGAAAATTAGCTTCTGTAGGAATGAGCAGGCCCTCCTAAGATTGGCTTGCCTTTCTCAAGTAGAAAATTATTTATTCCTTAGCTATAGTGTGAATGACTAAAAAATAAGAGAGCCCTGCGCTTTTCCTAAGAGAGCTTATGAATGAATACAGTCACTTTAACAAAAATAGTGACACGGTTCCAGAAATGGAAATAACTCCTGGTATAGAGCAGTGCTATCCAGTAGAAACATAAGATAAGCCAAAACCATATTTTTTTTATTTTTCTAGTCACATCATTTTCAGAAGTAAAAAGAAACATGTTATTTTATCAACATAAAACATTTTAATGGGTGATTAAACTCTTTTTGGTATTAGTCTTCAAAATCCCATGTGTGTTTTACACATATTAATTCAGACTAGCCACATTTTGCTTTTTTTTTTTTTTTAGAGACAGAGTTTCACTTTGTTGCCCTCAGTAGAGTGCTCTGGCGCCACAGCTCACAGCAACCTCCAGTTCTTGGGCTTAGATGATTCTCTTGCCTCAGCCTCCCCAGTAGCTGGGACTATAGGTACCTGCCACAACACCCAGCTATTTTTTCATTACAGTTTGGCTCCTTCTGTATATGTGGCCAGCACCCTACTCACTGAGCCACAGGCGCCGCCCCACATTTCATGTTTAATAGCCATGCGTAGCTAGTGGCTGTTGGATAGCTCAGGTCTTTAGTCCTAGTCACCAAAGCAAATTTAGTTCCAAGAGCATCACTTGACCAAAGGGATTGTTCTGTTGCCTCAGAATCTGCTAAAACAAAACAACTAAATGGTTTCCTGCTTTTCCCTAAGTTTGCAGCATGTCTTCTGAGTTTTAGCTGCAGGACAAATGAAGAACTGTGGAATTTTACTTTATTAGCTATGTGAATATTGAAAATTAGAAGCAATACAATTTTCCATTCTTTCAGGATATAGGATCTTTTTTTTTTTTTTGAGACAGAGTCTCACTCTGCCCTTGGTAGAGTGCCATGGTGTCACATATCACAGCAACTCAAACTCTTGGGCTTAAGAGATTCTCTTGCTTCAGTCTCCCAAGTAGCTGGGACTATAGGTGCCTACCCCAACGCCCGGCTATATTTTGTTGTAGTTGTCATTGTTGTTTAACTGGCCCGGGCCGGGTTTGAACCCGCCAGCCTTATTGTATGTGGGTGGTGCTGTAACCACTGTGCTACGGGTGCTGAGCCAGTATATAAAATCTTCTAATTAGATCATAATATTAAAGAACTTCTGATAAAGTAAATAATGAAAGTAACAATTATAGCATTTATATTTACCGAATATTCCTTTATGTTGTCACATTAAAATTTCTCTACAAAGTACAAAGAAAAATGTACATAAATAGATTTAGGGTCTGATGTCATAAAATTGTTATTATGATCATCTCAAATATCATGTGCATTTGAAGCTTTCATAACATTTTTAATCATCATATCATGGTATGCAGTCTTATTTTTAAAATCTCCACATCATTCTTCTAAGTTGGGTCAGCTCCAGAATCAGTTTTAGTGGAAAGTAAAGTGAAAAAAACTGAGCCTTGGGTATGTTGGGCAAAGTCACTTAGGATATCTGTGGTAGATCCAAGCAGATGAGTTTGGCTTCATTCATAGGGAAATGTTAGCTTTCCTGTATAAGCTGGGTGTGTTCTCACCATCCCTCCCACCCTCTCTTCCTATGTGAGTGTTGGTAATTGCTGATAAGTACTATTTGATGAGCTCATGCTCCAGAAAGGGGAAAGCTTGAGTTTCATTTTCCAGTTTCCTTCATAGTCTTTTTCAGGGTTTTTTTGTTTATTTTTTGAGATGGGTCTTGCTCTGTGTCCCTCAGTAGAGTGCAGTAGCATTGTCATACATAGCTCACTGCTACAACCTCAAACTCTTAAACACAACTATCATCTTTCCTCAGTCTCAGCCTCCTGAGTACCTGGGACCACAAGTGCATTCCACAATGCCTGGCTAATTTTTCTATTTTTAGTAGAGATAGGCTCTTACTCTTGCTCAAGCTGGTCTCAAACTCCTGAGCTCAAGCTCCCTGCCTCAGCTTCCCATAGTGCTAGGATTATAGGTGTGAGACATCACACCCAGCCCTCAAAATCTACTACTTAGCTCAAAAACATTTTGGTAAAGGAAACCCCATCATCCTTTTTCACATTAAGACTACATTTGCTGATGCTGGGCAAAGTTCAGGTAGTATTTCCCTTTATAATTTTATTCTGTTTAATGTCTCTGCTGCCTGTGATAATTGTTTGGTAGTAGAACCACTGGTTCCCTTAGAATTGATAGGATATTCTCAAAAACTTATTCTTACTGCTACTAGTATTAACTAAAATTTGCTGAGAGTTTTTTAAGTATCATCTTTACAAAGACCCCAAAACTGAAACTTACAGAAATTATACAATGTGGCCAGGGTTACACAGTGAGGAAATGACCAAGCCAAGATTTGAATCAGGTCTATTTGGCCTTGGAACTCATGCTCTGAGCATCATGTTCTGAGCATTGTTTGGTACTGGCAAGAGATTACAAGCAAAGAGCTAATCTTTTCAACCCTCTGACACTTAAGTCCCAGATTGTAAGGATTAAGTATAATACTGTATGTATGTATTTTCTAACATGTATTAGGCACTGAATAAATATTTATTCCTTTTCTCTTTTGCATCTTTTGGAAAAGGGGTTTTCATAATCCACACAGTAACAACAATTGTCTTTCATTTATTACACAACTTAATAGGAATTTTTTTTCACTCCAAGTAAAACCTGCACTCCTCAGTTTTGGACAATGAGAACATGTTCATGGTTATCCAACAGGTTTTCCTTGCCCATTCACTCTGTGCTTACCTAATATTCCATTTGTGTTTAGGGCCTGTGGATGGAGAATTACCACCAAGAGCTAGAAATCAGGCCAATAATCCACTAGCCAATGCTGTACGAGGAGGAGCCAACCATCCCAGAAGGCATCCTAGGACCAACAATTATCCTGTTCCCTATAGGCAAAGGGAAGAAAGATTTAGGGCCATGGGCAGGAATCCACATCAGGGAAGAAGGAACCAAGAAGGGCATGCCAGTGAGGAAGCTAGAGGCCAAAGACATGATCAGGAGAATGATACCAGGCGTAGACATGGCAACCAGGAGGCTAGAAACCACAGACCACCGTGGTCCAATGAAAATTTTCAGCAGTGGCGGACCCCCCACCAGAAGGCTGAAGAACCGCCACAGCAGGTGAAGAAACTAGGCTATAAGTTTCTAGAAAGTCTTCTGCAGAAAGACCCCTCTGAGGTGGTCATCACACTTGCCACAAGTTCAGGGCTAAAAGAGCTTCTCTCTCATTCTTCCATGAACTCCAACTTCCTTGAACTTATCTGCCAGGTTCTTCGGAAGGCTTGCAGCTCCAAAATGGACCGTCAGAGCATTCTCCATGTACTGGGCATATTGAAGAACTCCAAATTCCTCAAAGTCTGCCTGCCTGCTTATGTAGTAGGTATGATAACTGAACCTATCCCTGACATTCGAAGCCAGTATCCAGAACACATAAGCAACATCATCTCCCTCCTCCAGGACCTTGTAAGTGTCTTCCCTGCCAGCTCTGTCCAAGAAACTTCCATGCTCATTTCCCTCCTGCCAGCTTCTCTTAATGCTTTGAGAGCCTCTGGTGTTGACATAGAAGAGGAGACAGAGAAGAACCTGGAAAAGGTGCAGACCATCATTGAACATCTGCAGGAAAAGAGGCGAGAAGGCACTTTAAGAGTGGATACCTATACTCTAGTTCAGCCTGAGTCAGAAAACCATATTGAGAGCTATCGGACCATGCCCATTTACCCTACCTACAATGAAGTACACTTGGATGAAAGGCCCTTCCTTCGTCCCAACATTATTTCTGGAAAATACGATAGTACTGCTATCTATCTGGATACCCACTTCCGACTCCTGCGAGAAGATTTTGTCAGACCTCTACGTGAAGGCATTTTGGAACTTCTCCAAAGCTTTGAAGATCAGGGCCTGAGGAAGAGAAAGTTTGATGACATCCGAATCTACTTTGATACCAGGATTATCTCCCCAATGTGCTCATCATCAGGCATTGTCTACAAGGTGCAGTTTGACACAAAACCACTGAAATTTGTCCGCTGGCAGAATTCTAAGCGATTGCTCTATGGGTCTTTGGTGTGCATGTCCAAGGACAACTTTGAGACATTTCTTTTTGCCACTGTGTCTAACCGGGATCATGAAGATCTCTGCCAAGGAATTGTCCAGCTCTGCTTTAATGAACAGAGCCAACAGCTGCTAGCAGATGTCCAGCCCTCTGACTCTTTCCTCATGGTGGAGACAACTGCATACTTTGAGGCCTACAGGCATGTGTTGGAAGGGCTCCAGGAGATTCAGGAGGAAGATGTCCCCTTTCAGAGGAACATTGTAGAGTGCAACTCTCATGTGGAAGAGCCAAGGTATTTGCTAATGGGGGGCAGATATGATTTTACCCCCTTAATAGAGACTCCTTCAGCCACTGAAGAATCTCTGAGGAATGCTGAGGGCTTGAGACATCCCAGGATTAATGTCTTAGACCTTAGTCAGTGGCCCACCAAAGAAGCCCTGAAGCTGGATGACTCCCAAATGGAAGCCCTACAGTTTGCTCTCACGAGGGAACTGGCTATTATTCAAGGACCTCCTGGAACAGGTAAGACAGGAAATATTTCAGAACACATGACATCTGCTCTAGGAGATAGGCAAGGGAGGTTTAACCTGAAGTTTCTAGAATGTCTCATTGAGAAACATTCCCCTGACATGGGCATAAAAGTTGTTTATAAAGTAGCTGCTCACAATGATTTTCTAATGGGGACCCACTGGTATGCATAGAAATAGACAAAAATCACAAGACTAGAAAAGACTCCTAGAGGTCAAATTTGGGGAAATAACTTCAACAAAGGGTATATTGATTTGTTCAATTTTATATTATTTTCAATTAAATAGTATCAAATACATATTAGCAAGACATGCTAAGCACTGTTTACATGCTTTACGTATGTTAACTTACTGCATACTCAGAACCACCCCGTGAAGTAGAAACCATTATTATTACTTTTTTTTTTTTTTAGACAGTCTCAAGCTGTCATCCTGGGTAGAGTCCCATGTTGTCACATCTCACAGCAACCTCCAACTCGGGCTCAAACGATCTTCTCAGGCTGGTCTCGAATTCATGAGCTCAAGCAATCCACCAGCCTCGGCCTCCCAGAGTGCTAGAATTACAAGTGTGAGTCACCGTCCCCAACCAGAAACTATTATTAAAACCATTTTATTCGGATGGTGAGGTGGCTCACATCTGTAATCCTAATACTTTGGAAGGGCAAGGCAGGAGGATTCCTTGAGCACAAAAATTTGAGGCCAGCCTGAGCAATGCGGTGAGACCCTGTTTCTACAAAAATATTTTTAAAAATTAGCCAGGCATGGTAGGGCATACCTGTAGTCCCAGCTATTAGGGAGACCAAGGCAGGAGGATCACCTGAGCCCAGAAGTTTTGAGGTTATAATGAGCTATCATAACACTGTTGCACTGTAGCCCAAGCAACAGAGTGAGACTATCTCAAAAAACATTTTGTGCAACACAGCTAGACATGGTGGTACATACCTTCATTCTCAGCTCCTCAGGAGACAGAGGCAGAAGGATTGCTTGAGCCCTGGAGTTCAAGGCTGTAATGCATTCTGATCATGCACTGCACTCCCTTCTCTAAAAAAGAATTTGGCACATAAGATTGGAAACAACATATATGTCATTAATAGGGAAGTGGCTGAAAAATACCTTACAGCTATTTTTAAAAAAAATGAGAGTGAGGATTCTTTTTATGTAATGACAGAGAACTGTCTCCAGGATACATTGATAAAAGAAAGTTATAGACCAGGGAAAATAGTCTGCTACTATTTGTGTTTCAAAAAGAAAAAGGGAAGGCTAAAAAAAGAACATATACACGTAGTTGATTGTATGTGTATAGAAAGACCCTCTCTAGAAAATTATACAAGAAACTAGTAACTGGGTTCCTCTAGCCAGAGGAAATGGGCAGCAAGGGAGATTTCACAATATACACATTTGTGCTTCTTGGATTTTAAACTATGTCAATGTATTGCCTTAAAATTAAAAAAAAAATTAAAAAAAAAAAAAAAAGATTTTGCTCTAAGTAATTAATTACTCCTTTTAGAAAGTTTCTAAGTTTGTTAACTCTTTTTTTCTTATTTTCTAGGCAAAACCTATGTGGGTCTAAAAATTGTCCAGGCCCTCCTAACCAACAAATCTGTTTGGCAAATTAGCAACCAGAATTTCCCCATCTTGGTTGTGTGTTATACTAATCATGCTTTGGACCAGTTTCTGGAAGGTAATGTCTATAGGCAAAATTGTTCATTAACAAGATGTTTACAGTTGAACCATTGGCAATTTTAGTAACCTTCTACTGGTCTTTGAATAAAATCTACGTCCTTATCACGACCTATATGGTTGTGTGTGATCTATGCCAGCCATACTCTGAACCACAGGTCTTCTTACTTTGTTTTCACTAACTCCCATAATACCGATTATTTTGTTTATTTTCTTTCTTTTTTTTTTTTTTTTTTTTGACACTAGTTATTTTCAATCCTTGAATTCCTCAAGTGTCTCCATTGGCCCATACTCTTCCTTTGCCTTGAATGTACTTGTTTCCCCACCTCTCTTGTTTGTTTGCAGTTTTTGGCCAGGGCTGGGTTTGAACCCACCACCTCCAGTATATGGGGCTGGCACCCTACTCCTTGAGCCACAGGCGCCATCCTCCCACCTCTCTTATCACCCTGAGCTAATCTGACCTGCCTGCCTCTAACTCATTCTTTTAGTCTCACCTTTAATCTCTCTTCTTCAGGTGGACTTTCCCTATTGCCCCTAACAAAGTTAGGTCACCTTTTGTACTTATTCTTTTTTCTATGGTCTGTTTTATGTCTCTACTCTAGACCACAAACACTGTAAAGGTTTGTCCTTTCCTTGCTGTATTGACAGATCCTGGCATGTACTAGGCACTCAAATACTAAGTACATTAATGACTATCAATATGCACCTTTTCCTTTTGCTTAAAATAATTATCTTGCACTTTTCTATATCCCCTTTCTCCTAGATAAATTTTATCTTTATTCTTTATTCTTAGAGTCTCAGTTTAATCAGATCCTCAAGAACAGATCCTTACCCCCCCCCCCAGATTAGATACAGTCCCCTGCTATCCGCTGATAGCATCATGTACTTAATACTTACTACATTTGTCACCATTGTGATAAGTTGTTTAATGAGTATCTTCTTTGCTAGACCATAAGACACATGAGAACAAATCAGGAACAAAGTCTGTTTTTATTTCTGTATCTTCAGAACCTGGCACATGTCTGGAACATATAAGCAATTGATACATATTCCAGGTGAATAATACTTAACATTTACTAAGTGTTTGCTTTGTGGCAGGAGTATAAAGATACTCTTCCTTTTGTCCAGACTGTAGCCCTATGAGGAATATATTGCTATCTCCAAATCACAAAGAAACTGAGACTCAATTACCTGCCCCAAGTTACACAGCACTAAGTGATAGAGCCAAGATTTGGGGCTCCAATTGTCTTGGTGCCAAAGCCAGTGCTCTTAAGCACTATACTGTTGTTCTAAAGCTCACCTCTTCTTTGGGTCCTTCTCACACATTAGTGGGATTCATTTGCTATAAACATAAGTTGTACCCTAAAGGAACCGGCTAAGATAAGATCCCAAAGACACATAGCTTTTACCCAAGAGAACCCAGCATAACTCTTCTCAACCCTACCATACTCTACTTCACAGGCATCTACAAGTGTCAGAAGACCAGCATCGTGCGGGTGGGTGGAAGGAGCAACAGCGAAATCCTGAAGCAGTTCACCCTGAGGGAGCTGAGGAACAAGCGGGAATTCCGCCGCAATCTCCCCATGCACCTCCGAAGGGCCTACATGAGTGTGAGTGCCAACTCTGGAATATCTAAGATAGCTCAAGGGGATCTAAACAAGATGGCAGTGGCTTCCTGGGTAGGCAGCCTGGTGTAGATATGGAGACTTCTCAAATCTCTGAAGGGCCCAGGTTCTTCTCAGCATTCCATTCTGCCTGTCCTTTGGCATGTCCTTTGCCTTCACAGTGCCAGATGGAGAAAAGACAAAAGCACAATGCCCCTGCCTATCCCTGCCAAGACCTTAAGGCTCCTGCCCCCAAACCACCCGCAGTACTTCTACTTAAAGCTCGTCATCAGGGAAATGTGCCCAGCCAAAAATCTGAGTTGTTATTACTAAGGAAAAGAGAGAAACCAGGCATGGTAGTGCATGTCTATAGTCCCAGCTATTCAGGAGGCTGAGATGAGAGGGTCACTTGAGCCCAAGAGTTTGAGGCTACGGTGAGCTATGATCACACAACTGCACTTCCGTTGCAATTATAATAATAACAGAGCAAGACCCTGATTCTTTTAAAAAAGAGAAAGTAAGAAAACAGATACTGCAAGGCTTGAAGTCTCTGCCACAGCATCCTTGGCCTGTTTTTCTATTGTACATTTTAAGCATCCCAAATTCAAAATGCTCTAAAACCTAAAATTTAAATGCTTATTGGAGCTTTTCAGATTTTGGATTTTCAGATTTTTGATGCTCACCCAGCAGTTATAAATGCCAATATTTCAAAATTTAAAAAAAAAAATAGAAAATCTGAAATACTTCTGGTCCCCCAAGCATTTTGGATGAAGGATATTGGATCTATATTGTTTCTTTCTCTTGTTACTTTTTTCTTTTCTTTTCTTTCTTTCTTTCTTTTTTTTTTTTTCTTTTTGAGACAGAGCCTCAAGCTGTCACCCTGCATAGAGTGCTGTGGCATCACAGCTTACAGCAACCTCAAACTTCTGGGCTCCAGCGATTCTCTTGCCTCCACCTCTGAAGTAGCTGGGACTACAGGTGCCTGCCACAATACCCGGCTATTTTTTGGTTGCAGCCTTCACCGTTGTTTGGCGGGCCCGGGCTGGATTCGAATCTGCCAGCTCAGGTGTATGTGGCTGGCGCTTTAGTCACTTGTGCCACAGATGCCAAGCCACTTGTTTCTTTTCTTATTGGTAAGAGTCTTTTTTAGACACTGTGGATGCTAATCCTTTGGTTTCAAAACTGTAATAATATGCCTTAGGAAACTGGTTTGTTGACTAGTCTACTTATTTATTCTCCCTTCTTGCTATTCCTGTTTTAGCTTTGTTTTCTCTCAAGATAGGGAGTGAATTTGGGAAGATAATGCTGTTTTTCCTCATTATTTTTTTCTCTCTCTTCTTGGCAGATTGTGACACAGATGAAGGAGTCAGAGCAAGAGCTTCATGAAGGGGCCCAGACCCTGGAGTGCACCATGCGTGGAGTCCTACGGGAACAGTTCTTGGAGAAGTACATCTCTCCCCAGCATTGGAAGAGCCTCATGAGTGGACCAATGCAGGTAGGGGTCATGGCGGGGCACAAATACCTGCCTTGCTACAAGACTAAGAGGGAGCCTCCAGCAGAAGTAGCAGTCTAAAACTTTGGGTGTTTGGTAATCAGATGCTGCCACAATATATAAAGTTCCCTTTCCTGATGAGAGGAAGCTGATATACTTGTCTGAAACAGATTCCAGAATTAGACAGCTGAGTTTGAGTCTTGGCATTGCTCTGAGCTTGTTTCCTGAAGTGGGGATAATAGTAGGCATTAAGTTGAGCTATATGAAATTGCCAATATTTCTAAACTGGACATAACAAAAATGGCAGTTTCTTATACATCAGTTTAATTCTTATGTGATTATTATTTGGGGAAATAAATTAATATTTGTAAACCCATTAATTTGATGATCTATTAGTGTTAAGTGAAATAAAATTATAACCAGAAACAACCTATCACATATAGAGAGCTTGGGAGCTGGGCAAGTATGTAGCCTATAGTTCCAGCTACTCAGAAGGCTGAGCTGGAAGGATACTGAAGGCCAGGAGTTTAAGACCAACCTGAGTGATATAGTGAGACCTCATCTCAAAAGAAAAAGAGAAAAGTTGGGAGTTGGTGACCTCAGTCGTGCAGACTATGTGACTTGTGCTAGTGTGATCTTCAACAATCAAATAGCAATAGTAATAATGTCTATCTTCAAAGGTTATTATAAGAAGTAAATTGAGACAATCTCTTTAAAGTTACTGGCCAGGAACCCAGTGAAAAGGTAACTGTTATCATTGGGTTGGTGATATCCAGGGTTACAAACCCAAAACCTTAGGGAGGTCAATCCTATAAATAAGTGATGCAATCTAGATGTGAAACATTAGGAAATAGGACTGTGGCAAACTGGAAAAGGGGTGGCAGCAACCCAGTTCCAGCCATTTGTTTCCATTCAGTAATGTAATGGCTCATTGTTGTCCATTCCCATTTCTACCATGGATGGATAAATTTCACTCTACTCAGATAACAAAATACTGGGGGGAGTGATTTTGTCAAGAGAGGCTAGAAACTTTAATTTTTTAAATTCTGTCAAGTAACGTTAAATGTTCCAGTTGCCCAAGCAATGCCTGTTTGCAACCTCTGGATTTTTGATCCTTTGAAGAGACCTTGCCTTCACATTGGATGTTAAAGAATTCTTGTGAATGATAATTCTTCCTTCCTCAGGATAGTGAATGGGTTTACTACCAGCATTGGAAGCATTCCATGATGTTGGAGTGGTTGGGTCTTGGCATTGGTCCTTTCACCCAAAATGCTCCTCCAGCAGGACCTGAGAATACAGGTAAGAAGTATATGTCTTCCTAGAATCACATCTTAAAGTACAATATAGCAAAGACCAGAACAGCAGGACTTCCCACAAAACATAAGGAGCTATGAATCAATCAGAGAAAGACAAATAGCTTAATACAAGGAAAATAGACAAAAGACTTTTAACAGGCACATCACAAAACAGGAAATCATATTGTTTAGTATGAAACAGTATGAAAAGTGTTTGCTAAAAATTAGGGGAATTAAAGCCACAGTGAGATACTATTACATACCCACTGGATTGACAAAAACTTTAAAATTTAATAAAATCTCACTTTGATGAGAATGTGGAGCAGTAGAAACTCTTGCTACACTTCTGATATGTTTTTTGTTTTGTTTTTTGTTGAGACAGAGTCTCACTTTGTTGCCCTCAGTAGAGTGCTGTGGTGTCACAGCTACAACAGCCTCAAACTATTGGGCTTAAGCAATTCTCTTGCCTTACCCTCCCAAGTAGCCCACCACAAATACCCGGTTAATTTTTTGTTGCAATTGTCATTGTTGTTTAGCTGGCCTGGGGCTGGGCTCGAACCTGCGTATGTGGCTGGTACCATAACCACTGTGCTATGGGTGCCAAGCCTTAAGTAAAACTACTAGTTTTTTTAAAGGCCTCTATAGGCCCTTCTACCCTGACTTTTATATTACTCATTTCCCCTTTTAAAAGAAAATAACATTACCACATATATACTAATGTATCTCTAAATAATATATTATCTGGTGTATGTATTTTTCTGTAACATGCCTTTTTTATTCAGCATCTTTTTGAGATTTTTCTACCAAGGGCAACATAGTGAGACCCTGTCTTAAAAAAAAAATTAGTAGTTTTACTTCTTAAATTGAGTAGAAGGAATCGAATATTCATTTTATGTATTTTTGTTACCTTTTAAATTGCGTACATTGTATATTTGCCTTTATGTGTATTTGATATAAGTAAAACCTTTCTTAAAAAGATATATATACCATATGATTTTTAAAATGTAAAACATAACAAAAATATATAAGGAATATAAGGAAACCTAAATCTTCTCTTGTTCTCCCCAGTTTCCTTCCCCAGAGGTAACGTTACCCCTTAAATCCTTGGGAATGTCTTTATGCATCTAGCTCTTGTGGGTGCCCACTTCCATCCCTTAACTCCAAGAGTCTCCATTCTGTCCTGCTTGTTTTCCTTTCTTAGCCCAGGCAGAAGGGGAGGAGGAGGAAGGAGAGGAGGAGGGTTTGCTGATAGAGATCGCAGAGGAGGCGGACCTGATTCAAGCAGACCGGGTGATTGAGGAAGAAGAGGTGGTGAGGCCAAGGCGTCGGAAGAAAGAAGAGAATGGGGCAGACCAAGAGTTGGCTAAAATGCTTCTGGCCATGAGGCTAGACCACTATGGCCCCGGGACAGCAGCTGGGCAGGAGCAAGCTACAGGAGAGTGGAAGGTAAACTCACTTCCTTGGGAGCCCTAAAAGCCCCAACAGAATGAGAAACTGGAGTTCAATTATTACTGCCAGGTGGTTTTGGCTAAGACTTGTTGAACATGGCTGAGAATATTCTGTCCACTTCTGTTTTCCCTCACTTCTAATACAGTATGTTCACTTCATTCTCACAATTAGCTAATATATCCATATTACAGCCTACCCCCCAGTAAATATATGAGTCTGATTCCCAAGGTTATAAAAATATATGGCTCTTCCGAGAGGCTCTGGCAAGAAATTCCCAGCTTAGAAAGCAGGTAGGCAAGTGCTTCTTTAGAACTTTTAGAAGAATACAACACATGAATCAGGTCAAATACTTATGGTCTCAGTGTTCAAGGGTCAGAAGCACAGTGCTTTGTGCCTTCAGGGGTGCTGTCTCCTCAACTTCAGATGAATCTGTGAACTTACACTAAGATTTTAGAGGACTAAAGTAAAAAATAAAGCAAGCCCTCTGGGCTGAATGGAATACTCTTCATTTACCCCAGAATTTAACACTTATCTTAAAGCCAGTCTTGTATGAATGCCCAGACAGTCTTTATTCATTAGACTTTCCCTCTGCTCCCTTTGGTCTAACCCAGTGGTCCTCAGAATTTACTGACATATGTTACTCTGATGACAGAAAATTTAGGAACTTTGAAGGGCAACTTTGGATGCAATTTTTACTTCACTGCTGGCTTTCCACTTGATCTCCTAGTTCAGTTCAGCATCACTGTAAGTGGCTTGCGCAGTCATGATGTCAATCCCTGGAATCCTGGACTGGACTTCTCTTGGTCATGTGGCATTAACAGAGGCGGGGTTTTTGGTTTGAAGTGAGGGAGGTCTTTAATGTGGTAAAATCTGCCTCCTATACCAATCTTCCTAAAGGTTCATGGTCTCAGACTCAGCAACAGAGCCAGGGAGAGCGTTTCTCACAAACAGTGCCCTTCACTATGACACTGTTAAAGGTACTATGTTGATATGATGGCATTAGGATCATTTTAGCAGGCTCTGTGGCAAGTCCTACACTTAGCACTAGTCGGTAGACACTGGTAGTACATGACACCATACATCTTAGGAATGAGAAGTAGACTATGATCTAAAGATATTTAATGATAACTAGTGCCAGCACTACTGTGCTTTCCATGTATTTACTTCTTCAGCAAAGCCAACAAACCTATGAAAAGGTACTATTATTCCCTTCTATAGAAGGGGATACTGAACCTCTAACTGCTTCCCCATGTCACTGTCCATCTTCAGCAGGAAGCAGTTTGGAGCAGTCAGCATCCCTTTTCCCTAACAGCAGTTAGAGTTTCTATTTGGAGAGGGAGGATTGATACAGGACTCCACCACTCAGGGCTAGGTAGGAGCACACACCCTAATCCCTTCTCAGGATCAAAGACTGTAGAGGACCTGATAACCTTGCCCTAGAGGTGGAGGAACTACATTCGTTAATTTGTTAATGCACTCATTATCTACCAATTGCCAGCCATGTGTAATCCTCTAGACTTAAGACCCTTAGATAAAAGAGCCCACATGGAGACTCCCAAGGGAATTCTTCAGTTCTTTCCCCCTTCCAGAAGCTCTGGTGCTTTTTACTTCTGTATTCCTTTCTAACTTCTAATAAAACTCCTATCTTACCACCTGGAAGAAAGGGGGGTGGGATATAGAGGTTAAGTAACTTGCCTTTGATCTCACAGCCTAAATAGGTAGAGTATGCATCTAAATCCATGCAAATTGGCGCCAGAGCCCTTCTGTGATGTAATAGCTGTTGGGAGAATGTGAGACAGTTGAAGTTTATCAGAGATGTGTGATGGCCCCCACTTCAGGCATAGAACCAGGCCTGCCTCTGCTCAGATGGTACCTTGTCTGATATTGATGTCTACAGATCCAGCGCAAACAGAAAAAGAAAATGAAGAATAAAGTAAGGGATGAGCTTCGTAAACTGAACACCATGACCGAGGCCGAGGCCAAGGAGATCCAGGATGTTTGGCAGCTGGACCTTAATTCTCGCTGGCAGCTTTATAGGTACTGTGCCCTATGCCCAGCCAGCCCAGCCCGTGTAATTTCCCCAGGAGTTCCTTTTCTGTTCCCAGAATCCCCGCTCCCCTTTCTTTCAATAATGTTGACCAAGTGAGCACCACCACTGAGCTGAGTGCCAGGGATGCAGTGTGGGATAGAAAAGACACCTGCTCTACCTTCATGGAACTTAAGAGTCATCAGAAGAGACAAATTGGTCACATTATTACACAAATAAAAAGTTACAAATGAGCATAAGCACTAAGAAAAGAGCAGAGAGTACTAAGAATGTTAACATGGGCTCTGAGCTACTCATTGGTACCCGGGAGAGTGGCCTTAGAGGCAGCTTCAGGAGGATCAGCATGTGTTATCAAGGCCAGTGGAAAGGGAAGAACAGATGGGGTTGAGGGGACCACATAGCCAAAGGCCAAGGGCGGGAGCGTGGCTGTGAGAACAGAAAGAAAGCGGCCAGCACAACTGTGGCGCAAAGAGAGGTGGCACGTGATGTCAAGGGAGAAGGAAGCAGGAGGCCAGATGGGAGGGGAGCCTACATGGCTGAGTGAGGAGCAGGGATTTTATCTGAAGAGTAGCAGAAAGCCATTGCAAGGTTTTGTATTAGAGTAATCACATGATTTGTTCTACTTATAAAACAAGGTACTCTGGAGAATTAGGGGAGGTGAGGGGACTCAGGCAAGGATGGTGCAGGAAAAATTTATCAGAAATCCTTCCTGAAGCTTTTTAAATTTTATTCTTTTCCCAATAGTTAAGCTTTGTTCTTTATTCCACCCTCTTCCATAGCTCCTGACTACTCTGTATCTTTTTGTTGGGCATTTTGAACTTTTGAGTCTATCGGGGCCTCTCCCTTCTCCATCCCCACCCTCGCTGTGGCCTACAAGCTCCTTGAGGGTCCAGGGTTTACATCATACACTGGCACACTGAAGAGGGATCCTCCACCTTTCTCAAAGAGTACATGGCTTCCTTTCCTGGTTCTTCCCATTCTCCAGACTGTGGCTAAAGATGTACCAGGCTGACACCCGCCGGAAGATCCTCAACCATGAACGCCAGTACCGCACATCAGCAGAGAGAATGGCTGAGCTGAGGCTCCAGGAAGACCTGCACATCCTTAAAGATGCCCAGGTTGTAGGAATGACAACCACAGGTAAGAGAGTATGGGGAAATCGACTTTTTCCAACCAAGTTCACTTTTCGTACCAAATAGATTATCTAGGACAATAAAGAGAAGCTTCTTTAGTAGGGTAGAGGAAAATACCATGAAAAGCTATTGAAAGCAACCCATATTTTGAGAACTCTTGGTGAAATTCATCCACATAGCTGTGCTGAATTTGAAACCTCCACAATGACCAATGTGGGCACAATGCTAATGCTTTGGAGACAACCCAGGACTCAAAGTCCTAGATAAATTGAACACTCAGTTATCACTGATCCAGGTTCAGGAAAGGTACAAAAGGGGACTCTGAGAGGAGCAGTGGACCTGTGGATCCCATGCCTCAGCTCAGAGGAACCTCTGTCTTCTTTCCTGACTTGAGGTGCTGCCAAATATCGCCAGATCCTACAGAAGGTGGAGCCTCAGATTGTCATAGTGGAAGAAGCTGCTGAAGTCCTTGAGGCCCACACCATTGCCACATTGAGTAAAGCTTGCCAGCATCTCATTCTGATTGGTGACCACCAGCAGGTAAATCGGGAGCCCTGGGAAGATGGGCTGGCTCTTTAGGGAGTGCGATCAGAAAGGAAGACCCTAGTCTCTCTGCTGCAGTAGTCCTCAAGCTTGTTAGTGGCTTTATATGATTCCTCTTTCCTTCAACTCCCACATTCGATCTAAACCAGGTGCTGTTAGATTTGGGGTGTGTTTTGGAGGTAGTAGCAGCATCTAGCTATTCTCCTAGTCCACTGTAGCCTCTTAAATAGACTATTACAATAGCAGTAATCCCTAGTCCCCCTGCTTCTGTTTTTGGTGCCCTTTAATCCACTCTCCATAAAGGAGCCAAAGTAATTTTTTTTTTTTTTTTAATGGTAGATCAGGTTATGTCACTTCTTAGCTTAAAACTCCAATGGTTTCCCATTGCACTTCATGTAAAAAGCAAGCTTCTTAAACTGACCTACAAAGGCCAATGTGATCAGATTTTTCAGCTTGTTACTCAGACTTCATCTCATTGGTTCAGTGTTCCCAACCCCTCAGGGCTTGCTTGTCCAGGGACTACATAACTGGCTTCCATGCTGGCATCTACTCAGATGTCACTATTCAGAGAGGCCTAGCTTAAAAAAAAAAGTCCACCTTTTGACACTTGCACATCCCCCTTAGTTCTATTAATCCTTAACCCTTGTCACTATCAGTCCTTAACCTGTCAGCACCTACAATAGTGCCTGGCATTTAGGGAGCACTTCAGAAACACTTACTAGATAGGGCTGGGTGCAGTGCCCTATGCCTAGCACTCTGAGAAGTCAGGGTGGGTGGAGTTTGAGACCAGCCTGAGCAAGAATGGGACCTTGTCTCTACTAAAAAATAGAAAAACTAGCCGGGCATTGTGGTAGGCACCCCTGTAGTCTCAGGTACTTGGGTACCTCAGGTACCTGAGGCCAGAGGATCACTTGGGCCCAAGAGTTTGAGGTTGCTGTGAGCTACGATAATGCCATGATAGTCTAGCCTGGATGACCATGAAACTCTGTCTCAAAAAAAAAAAAAAAAAAAAAATAGATGGATGGGTGGGTGGATGGATGTAGTTAAAATACATTTTCAGTAGAGAATCCTGAGCCATGTTTCTCTTCTTAGCTGCGTCCTAGTGCCAACGTGTATGATCTGGCCAAGAACTTCAACCTCGAGGTGTCCCTTTTTGAACGGCTAGTGAAAGTAAACATTCCCTTTGTCCGTCTGAATTACCAGGTGAGAAGCTGGGCCTCTGTTATTACCAAATGCCTAGAAGGCCACTAGGAACCCGTCAACTACCAACAAGAAAGGTCTCATCAAAATAAAACTGGTTTAGTAATGAAATGACTGTCAAATTTATTTTGTTTTCCGTTCTAAAATACTACAGTAAAAGGCAAGAAAGTGAGACTCTGTCTCAAAAAAAAAAAAGTAATGCTCTGTATTGAGTTTGTTGGATGAAGGAATTGTTTGTTTTCTCCCAATTATTCTTTTCAAATAATGTTACCTCCCTAGGATGTGGTAGCTCACGCCTATAATCCTAGCACTCTGGGAAGTTGAGGCGGTGGATGCTTTGAGCTCAGAAGTTCGAGACCAGCCTGAGCAAGAGCAAGACCCTGTCACTATAAAAGTAGCCAGGTGCTGTGCAGGTGCCTGTAGTCCCAGTTACTTGGGAGGCTGAGGTAGAGGATGGCTTGAGCCCAAGAGTTTGAAGTTGCTGTGAGCTATGATGCCATGGCACTCTACCCAGTGAGATTGTCTCAAAATTTAAAAAAAAAAAATTTTATGAGATGCCGTCCTAGATTTTCTACCAGCAAACTAGTCTTTAGTCTTTAGAGAAATTATCTATTCATCTTCTGCCCATGTTTCTAATGACGTGTGTTGTTTCAGCACCGTATGCGCCCTGAAATTGCCCGTCTTTTGACCCCTCATATTTACCAGGACCTGGAGAATCATCCTTCTGTTCTCAAGTATGAACAGATTAAGGTGAGTCTGTCCTACTTGATCTTTCTTTGATGGTGTCAGGAACCTAGAAGGCTTTATTTTCCTCAAGATGAAAAAAGGCTTTCAGAAGAGCAGGTTTTTCAAAAGCTAGTGATTGAGAAGAGGATTAGTATAGAAACTGAAAATAGAGACCTGGGTTTTTGAATCCCAGCCCTGCTACTTAGTAGCTCTGTAACCTTTAGCAAGTTATATAAGAGTTCTGAGTGTCAGGAGCGATGGACTTTCTATCCCAACACCATGGCTCAGTTTTCACAGAGAAGGTGGTGGTGAACACTGTTGTGATTTACTCGAAGACTCGCTTGGCCAAATTTTAGAATTATGCCACAGTTAAGCTGGTTCCTCCAACTGCTGCTAAGATCTCTAGAGCCTTTCAGGGCATGGGGGGTGGGGGCAATCAGTAGAGCTCAAACAGCTCCCAGTTAAAGAAGCTGTGCTGAATGGTTTGGTGGCCACTGAGATGTGGATGTGGTTTTATATTGGTGAGATCATAGGCAAGTGTAGCCTCATTGGCTACGGTGTTTAAAGCCCACACTTTAACATCTGATTATATTTGACTTGTTATTTGAATGGATCATGTGTGATCAGGCTGTTATCTGATAAGATGTGTCAAAAAAAATTCTGAGTGACCAATGACAATAACAGCTCCTGCCTCGTCTCATTACTGTATTGAAGGAGGAAACATGTAAAGCAATCAGCACAGTGCTGATTGCTCAGAAGGTGCTCGGTAAGTTAGCTGCTCTGCCTCCATCTTCATCATCATAACAGCTGATTATTCCCTTGGCCATAATGTTTGGCTTATAGATGGCTTTCTTTTTTTTTTTTTTTGACAGAGTCTCATTATGTTGCCCTTGGTAGAGTGCTGTGGCATTACAGCAACCTCAAACTCTTGGGCTTAAGCGATTCTCTTGCCTCAGCCTCCCAAGTACCTGGGACTACAGGTGCCTGCCACAAGGCCTGGCTATTTTTTTTGTTGTAGTTGTCGTTGTTTGGCAGGCATGGGCTAGGTTTGAACCTGCCAACCCTGGTGTATGTGGCCAACATCTTAACTGCTGAAGTATAGGCGCCAAGCCTAGATGGCTATTTTAAATGTTAATGTTATTAACAAGTAGCCAGATGCAGTGGCTCATGCCTGTAATCCTAGCATTCTGAATATTCTGGCAGATAGCTTGAGCTTACCAGTTTGAGACCAGGCAGAGCAAAAAGCAAGACACCATCTCTACTAAGAAAATAGAAAACCTGAAGCAAGAGGATCACTTGAGCCCAAGAGTTAGAGGTTGCTGTGAGCTAATACACCATGGCACTCTACCCAGGGCGACAGCTTAAGACTGTCTCAAAAAAAAATATATATATATGTATATATTTATTTATGTACATATTATTAACAAGTCTTAAAAAATAAAATAGATATAAATTATCCATTTCATAATTTGCCATGGTCTCAAAACAAAGCACATGGTTATTACTAAATTTAGAATAAAAGGTAGTGATGTGGCAGGTACAAAAAAACATTCCAAGGTCTCTGTCTGGAGCAGGTCAATGTCCAATGCATGTGAAGAAAGAATTAAAAGCAAGTGCCATGAGTGAACCTTGTAACATGTTGCTTCTTTCCTTTTCAGGGGGTGTCTTCCAACCTTTTCTTTATAGAACACAACTTTCCTGAACAGGAAATCCAAGAAGGCAAAAGCCATCAGAACCAACACGAGGCTCACTTTGTGGTGGAGCTGTGCAAGTATTTCCTGTGCCAGGAATACCTGCCATCCCAGATCACCATCCTCACCACCTATACCGGGCAGCTCTTCTGCCTTCGCAGACTCATGCCTGCCAAGACATTTGCTGGTGTAAAGGTCCATGTCGTAGACAAATACCAAGGGGAAGAGAATGACATCATTCTCCTCTCACTAGTGCGGAGCAACCAGGAAGGCAAGGTGGGTTTTCTCCAGATACCCAACCGCATCTGCGTGGCCCTGTCCCGAGCCAAGAAGGGGATGTACTGCATTGGAAACATGCAGATGCTGGCCAAGGTGCCCTTGTGGAGCAGGATCATCCATACACTTAGAGAGAATAATCAAATAGGCCACATGCTCCGGCTCTGCTGCCAGAACCACCCTGATACCCACACCTTAGTATCCAAAGCTTCCGACTTCCAGAAAGTGCCTGAAGGAGGCTGTAGCCTGCCTTGTGAGTTCCGGCTGGGATGTGGGCATGTCTGTACCCGTGCCTGCCACCCCTATGACTCTTCACACAAGGAGTTCCAGTGCATGAAACCATGCCAGAAAGTCATCTGTCAAGATGGGCACCGGTGCCCCCTTGTTTGCTTCCAGGAGTGTCAACCTTGTCAGGTGAAGGTGCCCAAAACCATTCCTCGGTGTGGCCATGAACAAATGGTCCCTTGCTCCATGCCTGCATCAGATTTCTGCTGCCAAGAGCCTTGCCCCAAGGTTCTAAGATGTGGGCACAATTGTAGCAACCCATGTGGTGAGGACTGTGTGCGACTATGTTCAAGAATGGTTATCATGAAACTCAAGTGTGGACACAGCCAACCAGTGGAGTGTGGTAAGGCAGAAGACCTAGCATATGGTTTGCCAGTTAAGTGCACTACCAAATGTGGTGCCATCTTGGACTGTGGGCATCCTTGCCCAGGCTCTTGCCATAGTTGCTTTGAAGGGCGTTTCCATGAGCGCTGTCAGCAACCCTGTAAGCGGCTACTCATCTGCTCACACAAGTGCCAGGAGCCATGCATTGGCGAGTGCCCACCCTGCCAGCGGACTTGTCAAAACCGCTGTGTCCACAGCCAGTGCAAGAAAAAGTGTGGAGAGCTGTGTAGCCCCTGTGTGGAACCCTGTGTCTGGCGCTGCCGGCACTACCAATGTACCAAACTCTGCTCTGAGCCCTGCAACCGACCCCCATGCTATGTGCCTTGTACTAAACTGCTGGCTTGCGGCCACCCCTGTATTGGTCTTTGCGGGGAACCATGCCCCAAGAAATGCCGTGTCTGCCATGTGGATGAGGTCACCCAAATCTTCTTTGGCTCTGAGGATGAGCCTGATGCCCGCTTTGTGCAGCTGGAAGACTGCAGCCACATCTTCGAGGTACAAGCCCTAGACCGCTACATGAATGAGCAGGGTGATGAAATTGCCATCAAGTTGAAAGTCTGCCCTATCTGTCAGGTGCCTATCCGCAAAAACCTGAGGTATGGTACCAGTGTAAAACGGCGGCTGGAAGAGATTGAAATCATCAAGGAAAAGATCCAGGGCTCAGCAGGGGAAATCACAATCAGCCAGGACCAACTCAAGGCTCTGCTGGAGAGGAAGAGCCTCCTCCATCAGCTACTTCCTAAAGACTTCCTGATGTTGAAGGAGAAGCTAGCCCAGAAAAATCTGTCAGTGAAGGACCTGGGCTTGGTTGAGAATTACATCAGCTTGTATGATCACCTGGCCAACCTATTGGAATCCCTGAAAAAGGTGACTCTCTTAGACCAACAAAGAGTGAAGACTCGACTAGACCAGGTACATGACTGGCTGGCCAAGAAGCGATTGAGCTTCACCAGCCAGGAACTGAGTGACCTCCAAAGTGAAATCCAGAGACTCACATACCTGGTGAACCTCCTGACCCGCTGGAAGATGGCACGTGAGAAGGTGACAGGTAGGGTACTAGTAGAGGTCATTAGTATCCGAGATATCCTTGAGAAAACATGTAAGTTTACCCAAGAAGATGAACAGCTTGTGCAGAAAAAGATGGAAGCTCTGAAAGCCACCCTTCCCTGTTCTGGCTTGGGCATCTCAGAGGAAGAGCGAGTGCAGATTGTCAAGGCCATGGGTTATCCTCGTGGTCACTGGTTCAAGTGCCCCAATGGCCATATCTATGTGATTAGCGAATGCGGGGGAGCCATGGAGAGGGGAATATGTCCTGACTGTAAGGAGGTGATTGGCGGCACAAGTCATACCCTAGAAAGAAGCAACCAGCTTGCTTCTGAGATGGATGGAGCCCAGCATCCTGCCTGGTCTGACACGGCCAACAACCTGATGAACT
Organism: Loris lydekkerianus; assembly: GCA_963574355.1. Taxonomy (NCBI): domain Eukaryota; kingdom Metazoa; phylum Chordata; class Mammalia; order Primates; family Lorisidae; genus Loris; species Loris lydekkerianus. The sequence goes on along the minus strand of CAUYPK010101038.1, from coordinate 6,333 downwards.
TTGAGGAGATCCAGAGGATGATGTAGAAAAATGCTGCACAGTGCTGCCTTTTTGCCCAGCCACCATAGTCCTGGCATCGGCTCCCTTATGAAGGAACTGAAGTTTGTTTTTTATTGTTTTCTTTTAGCATTTAGCATCTATTTGAGGATCCACTTTTAGGGCTTGCCCACATTTGTTTTTAGATTTACCCCTGCGCTAGAAGTAAGCACTTTACTTCCAGAACTGAGAGTAAAGTTACCAGATCTCACCTCTTTTTCTCTTCTTCTGCAAGTTAGTGGACACTCTTTGAAACATATTTGGGATTTCCCTAGTCTCTCTGGGTTCTTACTTGTTCAGATGTTTCTTCTGTAGTGTTCCCCAGGCACAGAGTATGAGTTTAGTGAAGATGACTGATTCTAATCTAGGCCCTAACTTGCAGATTAACTCTCGTTCTAATAAAGAGGCCAGAGGAGTTGTTTATAAACTGCTTAGCCCTTTAAGGAGCACAAAAAGCCTTCCTGTTCTCCTAAGCACCCTCCCTCCAGGAGATGGAGGCATGTAATATGAAAGACTTTACTAACTCACCCTGACCCAGTTATATATTTACTAAAAGAGGGAAAAGTGGGATTGCCCACCATATGGGAGCTTATGCAGCAGGCTTGGGCTAACTATGGATTGACCCGTGCCCCTTTCTGTGATTTGCACTTTGGGATGGAGGTTTCTTTACCTGCCATAGGAGAGCTTCAGTAGCAGTGCTGGTTCCCCTGGGTCCTGAATGGAGGTAAACTCATGTTCAGTACCAGCAGCATCTGTCCCACATGTGATCCTTTATCCCAGCACCCTCTATTGCCTAGGCAGGTTTCTTGCCTACGCAGGTTTAAGCATGCCAGCAGGCCCCCAACCCAAGCCAGAAGCCAGCCCCAGGCCTGCTGCCTGCATTATGCATTCCCTCAGTCCAGTGTTCCCTAGAACAGACACTTAGGAAATCTCAGGTCCTTTCTAATGCTATCAAGAAAAAAGTCCCTTTTCCTATGTATGCCATTTTCTTTCTTGTCTTTACTATGCACTTTAGCCTATAAAAGCCAATTAATAAAAATGATTGAGAAAATTGTAATCTGTGTCTGTCCTAAACTCTTTTGAGTCTCACTCTGTCACCAAGCTAGAGTTCCAGGGCATCAGCCTAGCTCACAACAACTTCAAACTCTGCGTTCAAACAATCCTCCTGCCTTAGCCTGCCAAGCAGCTGAGAGTACAAGCACCCACTACACCCAGCTAATTTTTTTTTTTTTTTTTTGAGTAGAGACAGGGTCTCACGTTGCTCAAGCTGGTCTCAAACTCCTGACCTCAAACAATCCTCCAGCCTCAGCCTTTCAGAGTGCTAGGATTATAGGCATGATAGGATGGGGATGGGGCAGGTGCTGCCTAGCTGCCTACAATGAGACTATTCTTTTGTTTTTGTGGCATGAGTTTTTTATTTAGCTGGTGAGTCAAAATTGTTTTCAACTTATACAAAAGGATATACTTGAGGGGCAACCCCGTTAGCTTCATGAGTCCACCCAGAGAGAATCTGTGTATGTGATGTATATACCTTAAAAAACTAAAAAGCACAGTCTACGCACAATGACTCATGCCTGTAATCCTAGCACTTTGGGAGGCCAAGGAAAGAGGATCACAAAAGCCCAAGAATTCAACACCAACCTATGCAACACAGCTAGACCCCCATCTCCATAAAACATAAAAAAAAAAATTAGCCAGGCGTAGTGGCATGCACCTGTAGTCCCAACTGAGGAGACGAGGCAGGGAGGAGCCCTGGAGCCCTGGAGCCCAGGAGTTTTAAGGTTGCAGAGAGTTATGATGAAGCCACCACACTCTAGCCTGGGCAATGGGGGGAGACCCTGTCTCAAAAAAAAAGAAAATACCTAGCTCTGCACTTGGCTTTTTTAGCCTAATGACCTACTTTCTATAAAGTGCATGAAGAACTGCTCGGCATCATGCAATTACCCTTATTTTCTAAACTGGACCCTCCAGTGATGACTGTTAGGTACGGCCTGAATGAATAACTTTGAACAAACTCTTTAGTGTCTAGGGTATGTGCTGCTGGATAACTAATTTTTAAGCTGAGGGGGGAGAGGTCTATGTACACCCTGAAAAATGACAATTTTCCCAATAGGTGCCCCATGGCTTTCATCTAATTCTCAAAGGGACCCTGTGAGTAAGAAAAGGATGAGAACCACCATTCTTCAGGGTAAAAGCTGGTTTTTACAACAGGAGCTAATTTACGGTGTCTGGATTTCTTCTGCCCCTTTCAGCTTCCATTTCTCCAGCAGTACTTCCACAGCATAGCAGAAAGAATAAGCGTATGCATTCCAGTGGATGATGGTTTCAGAAACCTGAATTCCCAGTTTTGCAACTCTGGAAAGCTAGTCATTAGCAAACCTCTGTTTCTTTATTGGAAAAAATGGGGAAAACACTACCAATCCAGCACACAGAATGTCTGGCACATTGGTGGTGCTCAGTAAATGACAGCTCTTAGTTCTACATTAACAGAAGAAAACTTTTTCTTGAGATGGGGCCTTGTTGTGTTGCCCAGGCTTTAAGAGAACTTTTAACAAGAATTACCTCACTCCACATGCATCTCCTTTATAAGCATAGAGAGTATACATTCCAATTGTATGTGGCAGTGCCAAACTTAGACTCCAGACTTAGAAGACTCTGCCATTGAGGAAGAGATAGTAATAACATATATAATATAATTAGCTGAGCTTCTTCCTACCACAAAATACGTTTTTCATTTGGAATAGTAGATGAAATCAAATCAGCAAGAAGGGAGCCTTGGCTGATGGACAGAAATGCTTAGAAAATATCTACACACCACCACCATCCCAACTTTTTTTTCTTTTAATAAACAAATGACAAGCTTTTTAAAACCTTTTTTACAAATGGAGAAAAGAGAGACGAAGCAGGAGGACTTCCCACAGGGAAGGAACTTAAGGGCTGCCTCATGACCTTCTTCAGGCTGCCAAGGCTACTTTTTCCTCTTATATCTGTTAAGAAAATCAGCAGAGTTAAGAGCAGAAAGAGAAAGAAGAAGCTCCCTTTCCATGAAAAGTTTCTTCTCTAATCCCAGCACAACCACCTCTGGCCCTCCAAACCTGACAGCATCACCTGGATTTAGATTTAAAGTTTCCTCTTCTTCTCTGGTGGGCCAAGCCCAACTGTTTCCTTTCTTCAAAGGAAGGGCTGTGAGGGAGAAGACGAGATGCTGAAATGAGCAAGCTCTTGAACACGTGACTGATGCCTTACTCTGCACCACCTGGCTCCCACATGAACCAGCAGCATCACTGGGGATGCATTATTTTCAGGATCTAAGTTATAAGCCTTTATGTGTTTCCACCTGTTAATATGCATTTCTGAATATATAACAGAACTATTTGGGAAGCTGAGTTGGTTCCAATCCATGGGGTGGGAGAAGTGGGGCAGGACAAAACATTCCTAAGAACAAGCTAGGATTCTCTGAGGATCTTGAGATGTAAGAGTTATCACTCTCCTGAGGCAAAGCTCTATTTCTAAACCCCAAATTTTTTATTTTGCTTCCAAGGCAGGAACAGCTCTCTCCTATTCTCACCCTGAGGTCCACAGATGGGCCTGCAGGGGAGACCGGTTAGAGGATAGACAGGCTTGAATGTATACATTATAAAGCTATAGAGAAGACTTAAATCTTCCATCAAAACACCAAGAGTTCCATGATGACTTAAAATCCTACCCAGCTCTAAACCATCTCCCTAGTAAAAAAAAAAAAAAATCCTACCCAGCTCGATACTGCTTCAGGGCCTTCTTGCTGGTGTTGGTGAGTTCTTCATCAAATACAGATTTCTTCCCCTGTTTTTGCTTCTTGGCTGTGTACAGAGCGTACAGGGTTAAATATGATCCTCTTTGGCCTATGCTCCTAAATCCTCTTAAGTTCATGGTAACGGTTCCACATTCAGTGCATGTTCTGACACACAAAGACTGCAGCTCATTCTTCCCTCACTGATTCCTCCAAATAGCAGAAAGGACTTAGGCTCCAGAGGAAGAAAGTCCAGAGTTTGAATTCTAGCTCTCCCACCAACCAACCACAGGGTCACTCCATCCCCTGGACCAATAAAGGGACATCTACACACTCGGGTACATAATAATTAAGTTTTCTCCCTGACCATAAGCACAGATTTCAAGAGAACCTTCCTGTAAGTTCCCTCAGACTTCCTTTCCATCTACCTACCAGGGCCTTTTGCTGGCTCCTCCTCAGGCATTGCTCGGGCCCGCTTGGCTCTGCGATTCCTTTTGGCCAGCCGCTCAGCAAACATCTGCGCCTTGAGGATTTCAAACTGAGACCTTTCTTCTGCCTGGTAAGAAGGAAGACGTGAGTGTAGAACACACCAGGCTACTCAGACTTCTCCCATGGGTGGGCCCAAACTCCAAAGGAGATGCCACTCACTGTCATTTCCCCTTTTTTCTTGGCATCCTTCATAAACTTTTTTCTTTTCTTCTTTCCTCTTAGGGCCAAGTCAAACTCTTGCAGAGCCTTGGCAACTGAGAGGAGAAGAAATCAAACTTCAGGAACAATTTTATGTCTTTTCTTAAACTCACAATAAAAAATGCAGATATTATAAATTGGAATGTAACAACTTAAAATGAAAAGCAATAATCACTTTCTTTCCCAAAGATTACCTCCATCTCACTACACAACATGCTTTTGCCAGGCACAGCGGCTCATGCCTGTAACCCCAGCACTTGGGAGGCTGAGGCAGGTGGATTGCCCTGAGGTCACAGGTTCGAGTCCAGCCTGAGCCAGAGTGAGACCCTGTCTCTAAGAAATAGCTGGGCACTGTGGCAGGCGCCTGTAGTCTCTGCTACTTGGGAGGCTGAGGCAAAAGAATCACGTAAACCCAAGAGTTTGAGGTTGCTGTGAGCTGTGACGCCATGGCACTCTATGACAGGCAACAAAGTGAGACTCTGTCTCAAAAAAACACACACAAAAAAAACATGCTTTTTCAACTATTTCTCACTGGATCCATTTAAGACTTTCATTATCTACTGAGCCTTTTGTTAGGAAAATTGAGGACTTATAGGTCACTTACACTACTCAACAACTTCCCACCAATTATAACTCTATTTTTAACGTAGAAATTTAACACCCTTCTTTTTTTTCTTTTTGTCCCATAAATATAGACAGTTTCTGAAATTGGTAATACAACCCTTATATAGGGTGATTGTGCAATCTCAAACAAAATATAGCCTCTGACCTGCTATCTACTTTTAAAAATTTATCCTGCTAACCAAGTATTCTTACTTAATTATAAAAAGGCATTAAGTACAAGGTTATTCATTACATCATTTGTTAATAATGCTAAAGGACTGGATTTGTCCCTCAGCAGAGGACTAGTTAATGAATTGTGATCTACCCACATAATGGAAGACCAAGCAGCCGTTTAAAAGAAAAAGAGCAGCTATATATGCATCTGTAGGACATGATCTCTAAGCTACAAAATTAAGTGAAAACACAAGTTGCAGAACAAGGTGAATTCATTATTGTTTGGGTTTCCAGCATCGGAGAGGCAATATGTATTTAATATATCCTGACCTTTTTAAAATTTTTTTCTATTGTAGTAAAATATATATAACATAAAATTTGCCAGCAGCACTTGTAGCTCAGTGGTAGGGCACTGGCCACATATACCGAGGCTGGTGGGTTTGAACCCAGCTCCAGCCAGCTAAAACAATGACAAGTGCAACAATAACAACAACAAAAAAAAAATGGCCGGGCATTGTGGTGGGCGCCTGTAATCCCAGGTACTTGGGATGCTGAGGCTAGAAAATCACTTAAGCCCAAGAGTTTGAGGTTGCTGTGAGCTGTGATGCCATGGCACTCTACCCAGGGTGACAGCTTGAGACTCTGTCTCATTTTGCCCATTCTTAACTGTGTGATTCACTGGCATTAATTACACTTGTATTATAATATTGCACAACCACCTCCACTATCCAAAACTCCCAACAGGAAGGCCCTTCACTGTCATCAGCTCAAACAGAAGCTGTGTATAACTCCCCTTTCCCCCTTCCCAGCCTGAGGTAATCTCTAGTCTACTTCTGTCTCTATGAATTTGCCTACCTAGAATCAGTAGAATATACCGTATATACTCAAGTATAAGCCAACCTGAGTATAAGCAGACCCCCTTAATTTTACCCTAAAAACTGGGAAAACTTAGTGACTCGAGTATAAGCTGAGGTGGAAAATGCAGCAGCCACTGGTAAATTTCAAAAATAAAAATATATACCCAAAACAATTACAATAATTGAGGAATCAGTAAGTTAAATGCT
>CAUYPK010101037.1:0-38278 GCA_963574355.1 Loris lydekkerianus | reverse complement strand
TGGGAATGCAAATTAATACATTCCTTTTGGAAAGATGTTTGGAGAACACTTAGAGATCTAAAAATAGATCTGCCATTCAATCCTATAATTCCTCTACTAGGCATATACCCAGAAGACCAAAAATCACATTACAACAAAGATATTTGCACCAGAATGTTTATTGCAGCCCAGTTCACAATTGCTAAGTCATGGAAAAAGCCCAAGTGCCCATTGATCCACAAATGGATTAATAAATTGTGGTATATGTACACCATGGAATATTATGCAGCCTTAAAGAAAGATGGAGACTTTACCTCTTTCATGTTTACAGGGATGGAGCTGGAACAGTAAAGTATCTTAAGAATGGAAGAAAAAGTATCCAATGTACTCAGCTGTACTATGAAACTAATTTATGGCTTTCATATGAAAGCTATAACCCAGTTATAACCTAAGAATATGGGGAAGGGGGAGAGGGAGGGGAGGGAGGGGGGAGGATGGGCAGAGGGAGAGTGATTCGTGGGATTATACCTGCGGTGCCTCTTACAAGGGTACATGTGAAACTTAGTAAATGTAGAATATAATTGTCTTAATACAATAACTAAGAAAATGCCAGGAAGGCTATCTTAACCAGCAGGATGAAAATGTGTCAAACGGTCTATGAAACCAGCGTATGGTGCCCCATGGTCACATTAATGTACACAGCTATGATTTAATAAAAAAATAAAAAAATAAATGCAAATGCAAAAAAATGCTCTATTTAAAAGACAAAGATTATATTAACTTATTAGATTCCGGATTTCTTTTTAAATATTGTTTATAAAAGATTCAAAGTTAGAGAATTCAGAAATGTTGAAATTAAAATGATTGAGAAAGACATACCAATCAAATACTAATCTAAGGAAACTGGTGTCACTGTCTTAGTACCAGACAGAATAGATGTTAAGAAAAAAAATAGAGATTATTATAGATAAAAATTTCATTATATAACAATGAAAAATTCAGAAATACATAAAAGTCCTAAATATTCATTTATATTGTGGCCTTTTAAATATATAAAGCTAAAATCAAGGGAATTACAGGAAGGAAATAATATTTACTAATATAACAAGCTATTAGCAAATATCCATAAAGGCAGTAAAGATTTAAATTAATAATTAACAATCTTAATTTACATAAAAATATATAAATAACTTGATCCAACAATTTCAGAATGTACATTGTTTTCAAACTCACCAAGAACATGAAAAAATTCTTCAAATAAATGTTTAAAGAGCAAATCCCAATAAATTTCAAAGACTTGATTTTCAAACCATCACATTTTCTAATCCAGATGAACTCAGAAGATACTACTAATAAAAATATACCTATTAACTCCATATATTTGGCAATTAAGAAATGTATTCTTAAATGATCAAGGCAATAACGAAGAAACCATAAGGAAAATAAGTAAATATTTTCAACTTAAAATAGTGAAAATAGTATGTATCACATTGCCTAAAATACATCTAAAACATTATTTACAATCTAAACACTTATAATGGTTTTTAAAAGTATAAAAATTAATGGAGTATGCATTCAATTAGTCTCAATACTTATTATCTATGTAACCTTGTGAAAGTGATTAAATTTTTCTGTGCCTCAGTTTCCTCATTTATAGGATAGTATGAATATACTTAGGATTAAAATTTAGGATTATTGTGAAGATCAAATGGGTGTGCTATATATTCCACATTTCCTCTAGATCTACTGTCCTGCCTTTTCTACTCTGTGTTATGTCTGAGAAAGCTTATATGTACTGCAATTACCAGGCTTCTTTGCTCTTCATAGGTTTTAAACAACAGCAGGAGGTTATTCAATCAGAGGAGAAAAAATAAGGTTATTTATTCACATCTCCTCCACCTCAAACCACAGTTGAGGAATAGCTGCATCCCTAAACCGAATGGGACCTAAACAGGTCCTGTTTTGTGTCCTTTCCCCACCAGGTTACAGTGAATGCCTTACCCTGCACTTGAGGCTTAGACGTGGTAACTGCCACCTGTTGTTAGCCCTACCGTGTTTCTCCATCTGTTGTTGGTTCCTTCTAATCTAACTACAAAGTCATTAGTCTTTAACTCCCCTGATCACACTCTGCTGAAATACTTCCCACCCCTTCTGCCATGACCCCTTATCGATGGGCCCTTCCTCCTTCTTCAATGGTCATTCTGTCCACTTTGGTGACTTCCTTTTGCTGTGCTAACTTCCTAAATGTTGGCATTCCCCAAGATCCTATTCTGTTTTCTTCCTCTTTTACTGTATATATTCTCCCTGGTGGATTTAAGTACAGATGTGTTGCTGAGAATTCCCAGCTCTCTACCTCCAATCTACATCTGTCCCATGAACCTAGACATAACTACCATTGAATGGCCCCCAGGTACCTCAAAGTCAGTCTTCCATAAGAGTTCCTCATATTTCCTCCCAGTTTGGTCTTCACTTTATGTTCCTGATCTCAGAAAGCCCACACTATCAACCCAGCCACCTAAACCTAAAATAAGAAATCATCTTGGATCCCTTTTCTTCCACATACCCTCCCTAGCCAAGGCTCCAATGTCTTTCCACTTCATCTGCTCTCCCTTTCATCTGCCATCTCCACCAGCTCTCCATCTCATCTGCCATTTCTTGCTAGCACTATTTCAACAGTTTACTAACTATTCTCACTACGTCCTTCTTGGCTTCATATTAGGTCACTCCTGCTTAAGACAATTTAATAGCTTACCATTTATTAACCTAAATAGAGTCTAAACATTTTTTTTTTTTTTTTTTTGAGACAGAGTCTCACAGCAACCTCAAACTCCTGGGCTCAAGTAATCTTCTTGCCTCAGCCTCTCTTTCCTTTCCACATAGCTAATTTTTAAACCTTGAGATGTGTGCTTTTTTATCTTTTTTATTTGACCTTTCATGGGACATTGTAAACATACATAATATTTGAATAGTTTAATCAAACAGTGTTTCATATGTCTCAGCTTCAAATATTATTAACTTATGACCAATCTTGTTTCATCCAAACCTCTATCTACCTACCTCTTTTATTATCTTCATATATCATTTCATCTATAAAATCTTCACTATGTATCTCTAATTTATAAGTACTTTTATCATAACAATACTATTTTTATATTTTAAAAATTATTTAAAACTATTAGCTATCAAGTAGTGTTCACCAAGTCATAAATCTCATATACATATAAACACATTACTTGTATTTATGATTTTTTAACATAACTCAAGACCTAAATAAGTTCAACACATTGTGATCAATTGACATAGCTCTTAAGTCGCTTTTAATCTTAGATTCTTTTTCTCTTCCTCATAATTTATTAATTGAGAAAAAAATAGGTTAAAGATGTTGTAGAGTTCTCCACACCCCCAAATGATTCTGATTGTATCCCTGTTGAATCATTGAATATGTTCCTCTGTTTTCCATACTTGCAATAATTTGGTAATTGGATCTACAGACATAATCAGAATAAAGTTCATTTTATTTTGGCAAGACTACATCATAGGCTGTGTTGTTTTATTCTATAGAAATATATATAATATGGGCCTGTCTATAATTGGAAGAAAGAAAAGAGCAAAATGGATAGAAAAAAAGAGAAAGGGGGTGAGAGAGTGAAAAGGGGAGGAAATCAAATGCTACAAAATTTCAGTAGACTGGACGAATAAATTTTAGTAGTCTATTGTGCCGCATGATGACTAGCTAATAATATATTACATATTTAAAAATTGCTAAATGAATAGATTTTTAACATCCTCATCACAAAAAATGATAAGTTGATGAGGCAATAAGTATTTTAATCAGCTTGATTGAATTTTTCTACAGTGTATAAATAGACCAAAACCTTACATCATATTCCACAAATATACACAATTATCATTTATCAATTAAAATGTATTAAAAAGAAGAAAAAGAAAGGGAAAGTGAGACTTTTAAAGGTTGTGAAATGTTGTCACCATGTAGAGTAGCGGCAGTACAGTTTAGTCATACATTAACATAATGGAAGCAGAAAAGGGAGCAAATTCAGGATTATATGGGGTTATTTTTCTTGCTAGAATTAGGCCATTTAACAAGCAACTTTGTGACTTGGACAGATGGATTTAAAGTTTAAACTTCCCTCAGATAAGATAAGATAGTACAGAAAATAATGGACTAAGAGGAGGTTGAGATATTAAGAAACACACGGGAAGCCCTGTGGTGACTGAACTTGGTAGCCAAAAAGAAATGCTAAATGGCAGAAATGACAGAAATTTGCCCAGGCCCTTCACACAACCCCTACTCTTCTTGCTTCCCTCTTGATAATTATTATCAAAGTTCAGTTTTAGAAAATTAAAAAAAAACCCACAAAACTCTTCTCTCTCTATCCCTCACCTTATTCCCTGAAACATGGGGATATATACCTGAGTGCTGAGAATCAAACATAGTAGTAGCTGGAAGTCCCCAGTAGGTTGTGCTCCTGCAGGAAAGAGGCCAATTCAATTGTGCCTGGGTATCTGATTGAAAATGTGAACAAAAAATGGGTAAATAAAGCAAATACAATATCCATGCCTAATATACACAGAATAGATAAAATGGTATATAGGCATAGTTTTTATCTTTGTTGACAAAAAAAAAACTCCCCTTATAACTTTTTAAAGATTTGGCTTAGATGTCTAAGAAGACTTTCTGGATCCTCAGGTGAATAGAATTCCCCCTTTCAATTGGGATAGTACCATGAGTGTATAACCAAGAACCCCCCCCCCCCATTAAATGTAAATTTTTAACAACTTCATTTCATGAGTTACTCTACATCAATGATAATATTGCTTTTATCATTATATTACTGCACTATATCATATGCATGCATAAAGATATGTGTTCAATAAGTATTTTTAATTGTGGCTCCAAGATGATTCCATGTAAAATAATATCATGCCCCCAAATGAATACGCTACCCTTAATCTAATTACCACTAAAAATTGTCCTCTAACATAATAAGATATGATATTTAATCATTATTAAAATAAAGGAATACAACCAATATTAATATAAATAAGTAAAATTTACTCAAGCAGGTTTTACCCTGATTCAAAATAAAACTCCAAATGATGCAAATACTTCATGCCAGGTGAAGTATTTGAAACAGGAAAACAGTGAATATGATTGCTCATAGTCAAACATAAAGACAGATATCTTCTCAAACTGCTGAGATTTTTATAAATCCCTTTCTTTCTTGGCAAGATCATTTCATCTCCTCAAAGCATTTTCAAGTGTTTAATTTAATAATGATATATGATGTAATGTAATGTCCTCAAACACTACCAGAGTGTATGAAAGACAATATAATACAATGAAAGGGGTCCTTGTAACATTTTCAGCCCAGACCCTCCCCTCTAATAACCTATGTATGTATGTATGTTATGTATTTTGAGACAGAGTCTCACACTTTGTCACCCTCAGTAGAGTGCTGTAAAATCATAGCTCACAGCAACTTCAAACTCTTAGTCTCAATTGATTCTCTTGCCTCAGCCTCCCAAGTAGCTGAGACTACATACACCCACCAGAATACCTGGCTAGTTTTAGGGAAATGAGGTCTCTCTCTTGCTCAGGCTGGTCTCAAACTCCTGAGCTCAGGTGATCCTCAGCTTCCCAGAGTGCTGGGACTACAGGTATGAGTCACTGCACTTGGACTAATAGTCTAAATATATCATCGTATATATCAAATATAATCTATTTGTCCTATATATTTGCTTCTCAAGCTTCATGGGAAGGAGACTTATACTCTCCCAATAAAAATATCCTTTTCTTATTAGAAATATTTATGGTAGAAAAATTATGTTTTTCTATTAAATGAATTTTTTGTTCTTTTTAAGCAAACAAATTGAGAGAGCTACATGGTGGAAATATGAGTTTTTCTTTAAATTATAAGTAATTAATACTTTATAAAATTTAAATGTGAAGTAACTCATTCCTGTAGTGAAGTAGAAGTGCCAGATGCAGACTACAGCATCTACATCAAGAATGAAGTATATTAGAAAAAGTAAAAAACACAACCAGCTCAACATGATTCTTTTGTCATGTTCTACCAACACCTCTCGATGGTATGGAATTTTATAACATGGGGAGTCCAATGGAAGTCGATTTTTGTTTAACATTAGAAAGCAGTGCAGCAATTCTAGTGGAATACCTTCTTATCCTAGGAGGAAAGGTCTCCAAAGTGACCTGTTTAGGCCTGTCTTCTTGGTCATAATTTTAGGAGCCCATCACAATCTCTATCCATTCTCTGCTGAGGTTGCCTTAGTGGGATAATTGCAAAGTTAAACCCCCAAATCTAATACTATGGATGCCTGAGTTTCATTGTAGAGAAACTAATGATTATTACTAAAAATTTATTGCAAGGTTAGAAAAGACAATATATAACTGTTTTTGTATCTTTTCAACCATTTTCTAAGAACTTCTGAGGCACTGTCTGTTTGGGACAATCCCCAAACTACACCATAAGTTTTTCCCAGTCATTGGAGGAGACAAAAGGATGTAGGAAAACGAAGAGTCAAGACACAAGGAGAAAATGTTTTAAAGAGCTGGGTTGGGGAATTGTCCACCCCCAAGTGTGAGGACCAGTGGCAGCCCTTAGCTCCAGGCTAGCTCTGTTTTTATTACTCATGTCACTGTTTGAATCATCAATCTAATTAATAAGGGAAAGCTAAACTCTTATGTCATGGTCCTTACTGGGCCTGCATTTTCTAACCAAACTATTTCTTTATCTAACTACGTTAGTTAGACTGATTTGCCCCTTACTATTATTACTCTAACTTATTTATGATCTTTTATGATTTAACACAAAGCATGGGATGAGGAACACAGTCCAGGAGCAGGATGTCAAAGCAGATGAGCTGCACTTGTGCATAGATGAGCTGGCACTTCTGCCTATATTGAAATGACAGAAGAAAGGAGATATTTCTCTCCTTACCTTTTCTGAGAGATTTTTTTTCTCTCTTATGAGGTTTAGGGGCTCGCTGTGTCTCCAAACAAATTCAGCATTCCCTAGTCAATTCCCCAAATGCACAAACTCCCTGGAGAGGGCAGCCCCACCCTCATCCAGTCTTGTCTCTCGGTGCTCAGTGACCTCTGAACTGAGTTGCATGGGGGGGGGGGGGGTGAAGCTCCAGCAAGGCAGTCTGCTTAAAAACGCAGGCTTTTAGGCTGTCCAACTTTGCAACAGATTTTGATCAACTTCTCTCCTGTCTTTGTTTCCTTTTGCCCATCATCTGTAATCATTTTAATTCAATTCCTAACCGACTTATAATAACTGAAAATTGTTTTTAGGCTTATGAAATCATTATTTCTAGCAATGTAAGCACATCAAGATATGACTCTTCCCTTAACTACCCATATGTCAATCTCAACTGTCCTCAGTAAGCATCATGTATGAAAAGTTGGGGGTTGATTTTTCATCTTGAAAGCACATAGAGAGACATAGTGTGGCTTCACTCTGTGAACACCAAGGGAAGTGGTTTACTCAAGGACAGCAGTGAAGAGTAGAGACACTGATGCCAAGGTAACGTCCAAATGCTTTGATTGTTCTGTAGGTAAGTTTCCTTATCTATAAAATAGAGCTACAGATCCCTCCGGGGGCTGCTGAAGGACTAAACAAGGTAGACACGCAAAATGCTTAGCACAGTGCTTGATGTGTGAGAAGTCACCAAAACAGGAGGCTTAGTATTATTCTAGGAGCCTATAACTAGGGTATACAAAGTATAAAATATTTAATAACTGTTCTCCTTTCTTTCAAATATTAATAAAAACATTTTTCCTAAAATATGCAAGAGTGAGAATTTCTTTGCTTGAATCATTTACTCCCTTTGTTATATCCATGAATCTTATATTTTCTTTCTCTAATTTGGGCTGCAATTTAAACCTTTTTCAAAGAAGGTCTGTTCTTCAGAATCTTTGTGCAGCATATCCAAAATATAAAAATGGATTTGGGGCTGTTAAGTGTGACTTAAGGAAGGAATACTAAGGGGTGTTAAATAATATGAATCTTTTGGGGGATGTTTGGGGGATCACATAAATGCCATGGACTATGCAGGTGAGGGGGGCATCACTGATTTGTGAATGAAGTCTCAGCATATCAAGAGTATATTGCATGTACCTTTTACGACAAGATTAATGGTTGGCTGCTCTTCGTAGCTATTTTCGTTTTTGGTTCTTTTTTTTTTTTTTTTTTTTTTTTAATTCTATTGTAGTCCTTATGCTGACAATTGCAGTTTCCATAACATTTAGCACTGTTAATTTTATTTGGCTGTACATTTAATAATACCATTTTATTCATTTTAATAGATACCATTTCACTAGCCTTCTATCGTGTGAGGACAAAATTCCAGCATAATAGAAGTAAACATGCCACATTAAAGATCTGATATGGTCTCTTGCATGTCCTCTGATCTCTGATTTTACAGCTAGGGAGTAAACAGTACAATTACTGCATGAATTAAAACTTTGCCACATCAGTTTTATTGTAGTACTAATAGGTTGGCAGGGTACACTTTTCAGATTATGGTGATACAAATGCTTAATCTCAGAGTAGAACAATAAATTCAAAAACATAACATTCCTTTGGGGGGGAGGAGTTGCTTTTGAATTAGCTCAATAAAAAAATGCAAGCTGATTACTCCAAAGCACACTGAAAATTAGGCATCGCCAGAAGGAACATGTAAAAGGCTTTCTGATGGCTTGGACTAGAGACAAGTATTCCCACAAAGCCTATCAGAGATAAATGAAATAAATGGAAGGAAGACGCAAACTCGGTTTTTGTTCCAATGACTGCTGAATGTCACATTGGAATTCTCAACACAAAACCAAATGGCTGGCGAGATCATATGTATGCAAATGTAGAGCAAGTGACCCTCCCCAGCTCCATAGCTATTTTGAGATAATTGAAGTCTATACTATGGGAAAGTAGTTTCTCTCAGTGACTACATTGCCTTTTCATGATACCTTAAAAATTCTATGTGAGTACTTAATGCCTAAAAATATTTTACTTTTACAGTTTAGCAGACATTTGCCATTTCTTCAACTATCCCGCATCTGAAAGCCCTTCCTACTTTGTGGAAGGCAAGTCTTCATCACTCTGAAAATAAAAGGAAGTCAGGGACTAACCTCTCCCTGCTACTGACAGGTACAGCAGGTGACCTGGGCATAGCCAATTTGATGATCCTTCCTGCCACTTTGAATTGTGAGCAAATGACAGAATGGAGCAAGGACTGTTTGGAATTCATTTCCAAAGGCATCTGCCAGCATGAGATGCAGCACTGTCCAGGCTGGAGGCCGAGGGTAATGCGATAGCAGCAGAGCCAGGAGGGGTGTCCTAACCAGGCCACTCCAGCAGCATGACCTTGGTTGTGGTTCTTGCCATTGACCCTGCCTCCATTCCTGCCAGTTTATGGGGTCTCTAGGCTTCTCCGCAAACAAGTGAGCTTCCTGACATTCTGCCAGCAAATCTCTCTTTTGCTGAAGTTAACAAGAGTCAGTGTCTGAGGCTTGCAACAAAGAACTCTGACTGATGCACAGAGGGTTTACTTAGTGTAAACTGCTGTCAGCACTGTTCCAATATGTTCTGTTCTATGTAGGAAAAGAAAAATAATATTTGAGAATATATCCACTCTTCCATACTTCTGTGTACTGAAAACTCTCATACTTCTAAGGATGCACCTGATTGTTTCAAAGACAAATGAGGATAATCAGAATTATTGAAGATTTTTATTGTGGTTGTTTTATAACGAAGAATTGGTCGCTAAAATAAATAGAATGTACATCTGGGGCTCTTTAAAAATAAAACAAGTTAAAAAAAATAAATAAACGTAGATAAAAATTCACAGACACCCAATTCTGTGAAAGTAAAAATGTATCTTAAGAAAATATAACTAGCAAAAGACTTTATTAGGTAATATAGCCTAATTATTAAGACCACAGATCTAATTCAGATTTGCCACCGACTAGCCCTGTGATTTTAACCATTCTGTATCTCACCCTCCTTCTCTGTTAAATGTTTATTCTTATATCACTTAGTTCACATGGATAATGTGAGCATTCATCAGGGTGCTGAAATAAATCTGTGAGCACAGCACTAACTCAGAGTAAGAGAGACCACCAGCCAGTTATGTCCCTAACACACACACATACACACACACGCCATGCAGCCAGCATCACTCCCGTTTTTTGCTAGATTCCCACACACAGACTTGTTGGAATTTATGTTGGGAAGGTTGACCAGCTCACATTAGCATTTTGTCCGACCCTGGGTCCCTCAGGATTTCATTAAAAGAGCCTCTCCTTTCCCTGTGCCACAGCCTCCAGGAACTGCAGGGCTATCCTGCTGTCATTGTTGTTGTTTTCTGGCCTCTATCTCTAGGTAATAGAAGAAAAACAAAAACCTTTGACTTAATCCTGAGAATAGTATTAGCAGGTTTGACCTAGAAACAAAAACACTAAGTCTTAGACAATGAAAGCAGCAATTGGGGAAATACTACTGAATTCTTCCCTGCCCCTTATGATTAGTTCCTCATGGCCTTCCTGACCTTAGACTAATAATTGACCCCTGAACGAAAATACCCTGAAACCTCAAGTTACAGACTACAAAAAGTGGGTTGATGGTTAAAAGCTGCTCATTGTTAAAGGAACAATGTCAAACCTTCAGCCCCAGCCTCCCAGCCTGGCCTATCATCATCTCCCTGGACAACGCTCTGACTCCTAAGGCAGGTGCTCTCTGTTCTCTGCTCTGGCCTCCACCCATCCTCTAGTCAACATCCTGAGACATCTTTTAAAAACATAAATGAAACCCCCTTATTGGTTCTCACAAAACTTATAGTCATCTGTGTCTGCACGTAAAATAAAATCTAAGCCCCATCCATAGGACCCTTGAGGTCCTCCATATGCTGAGCTTCAACTTCTACTCACTGCCTCCTCCTTGAAGGTTGCCCTTGCTTGTTGTTTGAAAAAGTAATGGTCTTTCTGAAGTGGGACCACTGGTTGCCCTCTGCACAAGTCATCTTCTTCTCCAGTCCTCTCTTGATTATATCCTATCCATCAAGTCCCAGATTAAACGTCACCACCACTCAAATACTTACTTTCTATCTCATAAGTTTTTTTTGTTGTTGTTTTTATTTTTTGTAGAACTATCTTCTGAAAAAAATGCAAATGTATTTCTGTCTCTCTTATTTCCAAGTCAAATTAAGTTTCATGCAGACAGGGCCAATTCAGCTTTATCAGTGAGTTCCCAGTACCTTAAGCAGTACTTGGATACATGATGTTTGTGCAGTAAATATTTCTTACCTGATGAATTGACTGAATCAATGATTAGTCCTTTTTTGAAACCCCAAAAGACAATAGTTTCTGCCACCTATCCCTAATTCCCTGTTCTCAAAGTTCCTCTCCTTTCCTGAGTAGGATTTGCCCAGGAAGAGAGAAAAAGAAAATAGCCCCACAAACACTGTCAACTTCTGGTTCTGCCAGTAAAAAAGACTTGCATTGTATAAACTAACAACCTGGACTCTACTCCCTGGACCATGGAACATCCATGTATGCCCTTCGATAAGACCCTAGAAGTCAACTTCTTAAGGTAACATCATATCCAAGCTCATACCAGAAATTTACACACTATACATCAAGGTAATGGAGGTAACAAAGGCTTCCTGCACCCCACAACAGAGGATGAGGAGGTAGCTCATTAACCAAGTTTGAATTTAAGTGTAAAATGCCATATTTTCATAGGAGGGAGTAGATGTGTTTTCAGCAAAGAATTCTAGTCTGAGTTCTCACTCAGTCTTTTAATTCCTAAAAGCAGGGAAAAATCCCTAAATAATAAGCTTCTTAGAATACATACATAAGAAGTTCTGTGGAACCCTAAGCTATTTAATACCTCGGTGGGTATATAAGCCCCAGCGTCTTATTAGATCTTACGTATGTCTTTGTGTGGGATAAGGCAAAGGGTGGCCCGGGAGGGATCACTGCTGCCCTGACAGTCACAATGTAATAAGCCACTGAGGTCCGGAGGCGAGCAACAGTGACATCTAGTGTTAGAAATGAAGACAGAAAACTGTTCCTCGGAATGGTAAAAGAGAAGACACCAGCGGGATGGATGGCAGATTAGGATCCTAAGAGCGATGAAGAAGGCAAATGGGAAACCAGAATGCAGATGACTCTATTCCAATGTCTCTGCCACTACTTCCCCGCCCCCAACTATACATTTTTATGTACTTTCTCACCCCACAAAGGTCCCAAATTGATCCAGCCTCCCACCTCTGCTCTCCCATATTCTGCGCCCCCTGGAACTCCTTTCTGGAATCAGCCAACTCTTCTTCTGCTCCTTTTGGAATGTGTCATGTTTTAAAGGGAGTGATTGGCTGCCACCTGCCCTGAAACCCTTCTCAGAAAGCTCTCTTGTTTCTTTACTCCACCCTGCCCTCCCACCTGGCCATGCCAGAACAGATGGCCTGGTCATGCTTCCCCTCACTTCCCCCTCCTCCCTCTTAACAAAAGTCCCTGCCCCTTTGACCTCCTGCGAAGCAGATATAGCACTCTATCCCCTACTGATTGCAATCATCCGCCAAATCCCTGCTCATTCACAATCATTTGCCAGGTATTTTAATTCCTACTTCACAATTTTTCCCAGACCACACTGCTGTCGTCATTTTCAGTATCATCAACATCCGTTTGATGACCCACAGCTGCTCAGCAATTCAACACCCTCACCTCTACCTTCTTGTGCACCTCAGCCACACGCTGCTAGGGGCCCACTTAGAAACAGAAGCTGCAATACTTCTCAAAACTTGATTTCAAGCCTCCCCCTTGCATCTCCCATTACTCAAATTCAGCCTTTCAAATAGGTCCATTAACCTATTCCACCAGCCACGGTGTGACTTGAAATCCATTAACCCCTTTACTTCTCACCTCTCAGACCCTTCACAGACTTGCTTCCCTCCTTACTCGGCCCATGTACTCAAGGTCTAAATGTAATCTGCTGTCCTGAAAATACACTCAATTCCCTTGCTCCTTTTCTCCTTCCCCTGTATCGTACTCACAGACAAGATGCTTTTCCTTGCCTGTGTGCAATCGAAGATTCCTGGAGAAAAATTACTCAACCCACCTGACAGTTTCACTTTAAATTCATGACTATAAACCCTAAGTAGATACTCACTACTGACTGGCATCCCTACTATGTTTTTCAAGTGGCATTACTTTCTATCTCACTGAGAAATATATACATATATATATATATATATATATATATATATATATATACTTCAGCCTCACTCTAGTATAAGGGGCTCAACTCATCACTCTTCGAAAATAAAAAAGTCAACAATCTGCTTAATATGCTCAGCCCTAAAGCTATAAACCTGCCAGAAAGCATATCCATGTTTCCCTTTTTCTCTCCTCCCATCAGAGCTCAGGTCCTCCTGGGTGCTCGGGCTGCCATCCTTCTCTCTCATCTTCTCTAGGACTTCACTATTGTGAGTCAGTCTCCCCCCGTTCTGCACCAGCCACTTTCCCTTCTGTACTGCATCAGTTTAGTCTTTACACAAACATGCTGCAATATCATAAATCTAAAAAAAAAAAAACAAAAAACCTCAACCCCAAATTGCATTCCTTCCTTCCTGGTCAGTTTCTTCAAAAAAAGGCATTGTTGGTGCTGCCTCTACCTTCTCACCCCCCCCCCCCAATTCCCTTTTCAGCCCACTTTCATTCTGGCTTCTGCCCCCACCACTCTGGACACTCATCTCTTCCTATCCTCTCAGAACCTCAATCAGGGTTGTCTTCATCCCTCCTCTGAGTCCAGGACCCCACACTCTGCATTTTCCTTCTGTTTCTCTGTTTGCTTTAGGTCTCCTTTGCAAGCTCTTTCTCCCTCACAGCCCCACAAATGTTGGTCATCCTCGGTGCTGTCTTGACCCAACTTCCCTTCCCCTCTAGAGGATGTTGTGCATTCTGACTGAAAACACCATTCATCTATTTGTCTGCCAGAAACTTAGATCTCCAGCACGAATCATTACTTTGACCCCAGACTCGAGTATCCAGCTACCTATTTAACATCTTTAATCAGATATTTCATGCACATCTCAATATTACTATGTCCAAAGATAAACATTTTCTGTCCTCTCAACCTGTCCTTTCTTCTTCCCAATGTCAGTACACAGCACCACTTTGCAACCTGAAGATCATTCTTGATTCTTCCCTCCCTCCCCTTTTCCAAGTAAATATTCAGCAATTTCTATATTTTTTAATCTCTAACATATATCTTCAAAATAATTCCTCCATTTTTATGCCATTTTCCTATTCATGACCACAGTTATCTTTTCCTAGGTCTCTGCAATTGTCTCTGAAATCACTTAAGATAGATTAGGTGATGCAGCATCAAACAGTCATGAAATCTGAAAGACCAAGAAAGGAAAAGAAATACAAATATTTGGCATTTGGCATTAATGACTACCACAGTTTCTGCCTTCCAACCCCTTGTCTTCAAATATTCCATTTGCCATCTTTCGCACAGGCCCATTAACTACCCGCTACTCCATAGAGACAACCCCAGCATCATATCTGGCCATGGTATCAAGTTCAAACTCCAGGATCTCTTGGTGATATGTGATTGATTCTCATCTTAGTGTGGTTTCTGTGAATATTAAAACTATAAAGTTTAGAAAAAAAAAAAAAACCTTCTCCAAGTAGACTCCCATTCAGAAATTAAAAGATAGTATTAAATATTCCTAGTAATTATGAAATTCCACTCACTGTAGGTGAGACTGTTCTTTGATTAGTCTCAGATTCTCTTGGAGGAAGATTGAACAGTCCCCATGACCTTGGCTCTGCCCTTGGGAAAGATTATTCAACTTGACCACTTCTAAAATGGTCATTAGAGAACATAAACCACACCCCCTAGTTATTATCCCTTACTTCCCACCCCTTTGGGCACTGAGTCTACTTTCTACTTTTATATATTTAGGAACCTAAAGATTACTTTAGGTCTGTAAGTCATAGACGTGTTTAGTTCAGACTGTGATTCTTTAGCACACAATTCTCCCTTAGAAAGTTTAGTTCTCATTCACATGATTCCAGCTATGTGTTATTTGCCACACCCGCAATTCTTTCCAAACATACCTCTTCTCCTTTTTCCCCCTTCTCTCTTCTCCTTTTTTTAAAGTAAAATTTTACCTCTATGAAGTCAGAAATTATGATTTTATTGATTATTGATGTATCCATAATACCAAGCTCAGCACTAGGAGTACAGGAGAAACTCAGAAAATAGATGTTAAATGAATTAATAAACAAGCTTTACTTCATCTTAGCTTTCAGCTTCACGTTCTGCTTTCCTTAACTATTTCATTCTTCTTTCTTCTCATCTTTTTGTTGTAAAAATGGCATTGCCTGCTGGACCAAGTCTAAGTGATTTCCAATCTTCCATATTCTTCCTTATAAATTCTCACTTTTCTCACTCAAACACACTTTGGACCCTGATAAGGTGCATAATTCTAACTAATATTCTCCAGCTGTTTTTCTAAAACAATATTGGCCTGCTCTAATTCTAGAGTGGTTTTCAATCTTGGCTGCACATTATAATCAACTGAAGAGCTTTTGAAATTGTACACACTAGTCACCCACCAAACCCATTAAAATAGAGTCTTTGGGGGGGTAGGACCTAGTCATCAGGTAACCCCAACATGCAGCCCAAGTTGAGAACCACTATTCCAGAGTAAACTTTCTCTCCATCTATTTCTTTTCTCTGTGATTCTGAACCCTATACTGATTGCTCAACCTGTGGATCTACCATCATTCCAAACAGCAAATCAACAAGTATTGAATTCCCTAAGTATTCACATCTGTGGCTAATTTTGCTTTCTCCTTATTCGTTTTCCCCCTCCCAGCTGCATCTCTTTCTATTCACAGCACTAAATTCTTGGTTTTAACAATTGCACTTTAAATTACTTTTCGGATTTGATTCCATGTCTTCTCTTCTCCTTAATTCCAAACTTGACTTAAGATTTCAAATAAATCTTCTATATTTTCTCATCCAGAACATGTGCTCATTCTCTCTTGTTTTCACTCATTCTCGCCCACTTGTCTTTATTTCTGTTTCAATCATGAAAATGGGCATATCTAGAATTCTAGTAACTCAGCTCATTTCTGTTACGTGCCCTCTTCTCCAATCTGTCTGACTCCTTCTGTACTGGTTAACATGTCCTCCTGCAGATAACTTTCTAAGTGATACTCTGTAAGAATATCTCTGTGTCTGAAAAAAAATCCATTAACATGCAGACCACTATTTCATATGCTCTGGTATGGGTCTGATCAGTGATAAATAAATGTTACTATAAAAGAGAATGAAAAATGTATACTTGAAGTTCCATAATTTTAAAACATATATAAATATACACCAAAAATGTATGATGATGAATGGAAACATCTTTTTATCAGCCTTCCTTAACATGTCATCTGGTCCTGAATTTGTCCATAATTTTAAAACATATATAAATATACACCAAAAATGTATGATGATGAATTGAAACATCATTTTATCAGCCTTCCTTAACATGTCATCTGGTCCTGAATTTGTGACTATAGAGTGTCAAAGTCTTAGATGCCTGAAGCTAGGGCCAGAAGGTAGCATCTCTGGTCTTTTGGCGTTTAAACTTTATCTGTAGATTCCATCAGACTGTTAGTGAGACAGAGTGAGTCAGTGGAATCCTGACTGGGGAAATAAGTTTCTGGTTCAGAGTACAATTTGAGCAGGTCACAGGCTCATTCAGTAGAAGAGTTCAATCCAAACCTGGCTAGAGAAAGCAAGAGAGAATAAGCACATGCTCTGGATGAGAAGAGGCTAGCCTCTGTTCAGCAAATGCTTGTTGATTTCCTAAACTGCCCCAGGTGCAGTGCAAAGTATTTGGATTAAGAAAGTCAAGGTCAGGTCAGGTGTAGTGTGTCACGTCTGTAATCCTACCACTCTAGGAGGCCGAGGTTGGTGGATTGCTTGACCTCAAGAGTTCAAGACCAGCCTGAGCAAAAGCGAGACCCCATATCTACTAAAAACAAACAAACTAGCCAGGCGTGGTGGCAGAAACCTGTAGTCCCAACTACCCAGGAGGCTGAGGCAATGAGGCAAGAAGATGGCTCAAGCCCAGAAGTTTGAAGTTGCTATGAGCTGTGATGATGCCATACCCTCTACTAACAGCACCAGAGTGAGACTCTCTCTCTCTCTCTCTCTCAAAAAAAAAAAAGATAAATCAAGGGCAAGTAAAGGAGGCAAATATACTAAAATAATGTTACTATAATTCAAAAATTGAGATGTACATTTGGGGAAGAATATGACATTAAAAAAAGAGTGTTTGGATAGGTCCCTAAAATTTGCCAGAACAAGGAGATAGAAATCACCAAAATAAATGAAATATGTGTAAGCACATTACAGCATTTATTGACCCCTCTGAAAAAGTGGTGGGATGTTTGGAAAAGTAATGAACTTTCTTCCCATCAAAAGGAAGCTGATCATATCTGACAGAGATACTGATAATTTCTTCACCAGGAGGTAAAGATAAAGCTCCATACTAAGCACTTCTCTCTGAGCAACCTTTGAGTTCAGAATGGAGAGCTGAAAGTAGAATCGGATAGGTAGACAGAGACACCATATTCACATAGATCATAATGCTGTAGATAGAGCAAGATAGGAAAGTCTCTACTTAATCCACAGGTTGGAGATTTTCAAAAGAAAATCACCATTAGTGAAATCAATGAAGTCAAATGGAATGATTTCCCTCACAAAAATCTTCCCAAAATAACTTGAAGACTCTGATGATAAGAATCATAGCTGCTATCTGCACTCACACAAACTCTTCACACAATTTCAGTCATTCTTGATAAACCGTATCATACAGCAGCCCAATTAGCTCCACAGACGCCTTTCACCTAAAAGCCTTCACAGTGTTATGACTCTCATCATTTTTTTCTATATGTATTCCTCAGGCTATTTTTCCATTGTACTATTTTTTACTCTTAGATCCACATTTTACAGGCCACCTGAAAGCTCCTCATCATTTTACAGATTGCATTTCTAATAATGTCTTTGATTATATTTTAAACTCCCTAATCTATTTTATACGGTATGGTGTTGGTCATATCAGCAAAGTGCTATCAAAAAGCATAAATCCCTGTAATGTTCTACGAACACCAATGAAGAGGGGGTTAATGATTTTTCAGCTGAATTTCTTGCTGGTGAATATGCCACAGATGAATATTTTCAAAATGAATATGAACGGTTTTAGATGAGTGCTCCTTAAATGTCACTGAGGATTAGTCATGCAAGGATCATTAAGAGGTATGAGAGGTAGACTTGCACATTTCTTCCAAGACATAGATTCTCACCAAAGACTGTTACTGTCAGAGTTGCCAGGCTAGACTCTACTGGTAATGATTATTAATGTAACTGAAGCATTAAATGGTTCATTTTTCTCTATAAAAAGCAACATTTCCAAAATATTCACCAAAAAAAAATTATGCATGAGTCTTTAGAGGTGACAAAGAATAAAATGTAAATAAAATGCTACAAATTTCAAAATAAGTGAATGCAATGGGAATTATCCTTTATTAAAATTTATCAAGAAATTAATGCACCTATCTATAGGCAGAAGACATACTCCAGATAAACCTTGTTAGCTTTTTAAGGAAACTGGAATCATTGAGTGTCTCTAATGTTTAAATGTCAGTAGATAAACATAGGTTTTCTTCTGTTTGAATATTTAATGTCAGATATCAATCCCTGGTTTAAAAGTAGTAAAGTATAATTCACCTTGAGATAATATTTGATTCTTCCCCAAATGTTTATGGGACAAGTGTGAAACATTTCTCACTCTCTCTAAAAAAAATACACTGGCCAATCATTTAGAATTTATCAGAATATTAGATAGCTTGAAAAGAGTCTTGAGATCAATCACCAAAGAACAAAATTAGCCTTTGAAATTAGCCTGATTGCCCAGACAGCCCATCCCTGCTACTGGCATATTCCTGGTGTAGGAAGAGGGGATAGATCTGGACTGGTGATCTGAGTAAGACCCTTGTAGTTTTTCTAAGGAAAAAAAACACGTTTTCTCAGCACCAGGATGCATAAATCCATTTCCTTTGACCCTAAGCAAATCATTTAACTTCAGGTTCTTCATCCATAAAGTGAGAAGCTTGACATGGAGATGACAAGACTGCTTAAGGCCTTTAAAAGGTTCTTTGAAGAAAACCACTACAATTTTCTATAAATTATAATGCAGTAATTTGAATATAAAGAATTTTTTCCTAAGTCATTTTTGCTACCGAGTACTCTTGTCAGTATTGTAAATTATTCTGTAGCTAGGTAAAGGTAGCCAGCAAAGTGTGAAAAGTTGCTATCAGCATCTTAACTCCACATAAAAATATAAACTATCTCTATAAAATAGCAAAATCTTTTATCAGGTTGGAATATGACTAAGGTAGAAATAAAAGCGATTTTTAGTCTTGTTGTTAAACAATGAGTTCTTAAATGGAGTAGAAATTCCTAACCCAAGAAAGGAAATCAATGGTGTTTATTGTTACTACTGTTACTTTTCTAGGGCCAAAAGCTTTATATTAAAAGCTATAATTAAATTTCTAAAAATTGAATCATATTGTAAACAAAACTTTTTCTCTCTGTAGATTAAGAATGATTGTTATATTCTGACAAGATACAATTTCTTTGAAAAAAGTCTTTCCTGTTTACACAACTATATTTATCAATTTCCCATATATACTCAAGTAAAAAGACTCCCAAGGCAACTCAAATGTTTAAATATATCAGCCCTACATATCACAACCTCATTCAATGAATTTGAAGTAGAAGTATCAGGGCATAACTTCATTGTGGACATAGTCAAATAGGCCAAATAGGAAGAGGGTAAAAACTGTTAAAACGTCCTTACCTTTCAGACACATTTTCACTAAATAATATGCTTCAATCCCATCCCCATGATTTTAAGTATTGTAGTAGAAGTATAATTGTGAATATAATTGTTAGAGCTGCATGGTGGTGGCTCAAGGTAGTCACCAAAATAATTAAAAAGAGCACATAAAATTATAGCAAGAAAAGGAAGTTTTATTGATAAAGAGAAAGATGTACAGAGTAAAACCTAGGTATAGGCTTATAGCTCACAGGACAATAAAAATTCACCATAGACAGCAAATGGGTCCCCATTGTCATGGCCAGGGATTCTCTTTCATACTGCCAGGATCAGATCTACCTCATGGTTCAGAGATAATCTTGAAGCCAGAGTCTTACTGCACATGTGGACCTCCCACGAGCCTCTCTGAGAACCCATGGGAGCCCATGGACCACATGATAATTAGTCCTAAGCTTGTTCTAGGTCACCCTTAAGACTCTATTGTACCTGTTGCTAAGCTAGAGAGTCTTCTACATCCTTTTGCAGTTGTCAAGGTAAGTCCTGATTGGCAGATTGGTAGGGCAAACCCTCCTCCCTAGATGTGAGCAATTGCTTGGGGCAAAATTAAGGCAGAGGCACCAAGATAGAGGCATGGAAGCCCCATCTTGCCCTCCTTCCCAGGAGAACTAGATTCCTAAGTACCTACCTAACATAATTATTCTATTAAATAGGATGTTAAGACCCAAGGAAATTAAATAACAGGTCCGATTATCCCTAACAAACACAGTTATAGACACACACATGCACACACAGGATTGGGGCTAGCCCCACATTTGGTAGCATGGGTGTGCAAAGGAACTATAAGCATAGTTTCCCAGCATCCTTTCCCTGAGTCAATCTACCTTCCTCACTCCTAGTATCATCAGGATGAAGCCTAAATGTCTTAGCATCACCCATATAGCCCTTCAGAGTTTACTCTCTCTGCTTGTCTATAGGCTTGTATTTTGCTACTCTGCCCATGTACTTGCCGTTCTATCATGTCTTCCCCTAACATGTTATACACATGCAAATGGAGACAGCACCCACTTTCATGTCTTCACTGCTTCATTCTTCACTACTCACAACTTTTATTTATCCTCAAAACTTTCCTCAAAGGATTGCTCCTCTTCCGTAGCACAAGTTTTTAATTTAATTAAGTAGCATTTATTTATTTTTATTGTTTCTGTATTTGCCTTTGGAGTCTTAGTCATAAATTATTTTCCCATGCTGATGTGGCAATGTCTAGTAGGATTTTTCCTATGTTTTCTTCTAGAATTTTTATAGCTTCATGCTTAGATTTAAGCTTTTAATCCATCTTGAATTAAGTTTTGTATATGGTGAAAGATAAGAATCCTGTTTCACTCTTCTGCTTGTGCCAATCCAATTTTTCCAGCACCATTTATTAAATAGAGAGTCTTTTCCCTAGTGTTTGCTTTTGTCTGCTTTGTCAAAAATCAATTTATTGTAGCTATTTGGTTTTATTTCTGTATTTTCTATTCTATTCCATTGATCAATGTCTCTACTTTTATACCAGTGCCATGCTGTTTTGGTTCCTATCGCCTTGTAGTATAATTTAAAGTCAGGTAAGGTGATGCTTCCTGATTTATTATTTTTGCTAAAGATTTCTCTGGCTATTCAGGCTCTTTTTGGTTCTATATGAAGCTTAGTATTGTCTTTTCTAGGTCTGTGAAAAATGATGTTGATATCTTCATGAGAACAGTGTTGAATCTGTAAATCTCTTATACATTGTTGATGGGGCTGAAAATTAGTGTACCCTCTTATGGAAAATAGTATGAAGATTCTTTAAATAAATAAAAGTAGACCTAAAGGATGTCCCTAAAGTTGCCATACAATTTGTGAAATTTTGTGGTGGGCATTTGGTAAATAAAAGTATGTTTAGCTAAAATTTTCCATTTGCCTCCATGTATGGAGACTTTTGGGGCACCCTGTGCTATTAGATTGAGCAATCCCACTATTGGGTATCTACCCAAAGGAAAAAAAGTCATTTCATGAAAAGGACAGCTATATTCAAATTATTATTGCAGCAGAATTCACAATTGCAAAGACATTGAGTCAACCTAAGTGCTCATCAGTTGAGGAGTGGATAATGAAAACATGGTGTATAACACACACTATGGAACGCTTGCTACTCAGCCACCAAAAGACATGAAATAATGTTATTTGAAGAAACTTGGGTGGAACTAGAGACCATTAACCTAAGTGAAATATCTCAAGAATGGAAAAACAAACACCATGTGTTCTCACTAATAAGTGGAAGCTAAATGATGAGTATACATGAGCACAAGAAGATGTAAAGGACACTGGAATCCAAGAAGGGTGGAGGGTGGGAAAGTGGTGAGAGGTACAAGCTTACTTATCAATACAATGAACATTATTCTGGTGGTGGGCAGACTAAAAGCCTTGACTTCAGTATTATACAATTCACTCATATAACAAAAAACAACCCCTAATGCATAATGACAGAATTTCTTGAAGTGTCTTCTCAGAACTGTTCATTGAAGACATGTCCAAATGTTTCATGGATAATAAAGGTCGAATGTTCTGGGTAAGCAAAGCTAAGTAGATTATCACAGCAGGACTTATCAGAGCTTTATTTCATTTCATTTTATTTTATTTCATCTTATTTTATTTATTTTTTGAGATAGTCTTACTCTGTTTCCCAGGCTAGAGTAGCATGGTGTCAGTGTAGTTCACAGCAACCTCAAACTCCTTGGGTTCAAGTGATCCTCCTGCCTCAGTTTTCTGTGAGTAGCAGGGACTATTAGCACCCACCACAAGGTCTCTCTCTCGCTCTTACTCAGGAGGATCATGAACTCCTGACCTCAAGGGATCCTCCTATCTCAGCCTGCCAGAGTTCTAGGATTATAGAAGTGAGCCAACATGAGCATCCCTATCAGAACTTTGAAAATGCTAGTTTGAATGCAGATTCGGTTATTAAAAACTCAATATAAAGTGTGCTGTTTCCCAAGCATATTTGATCCTTTTTATCACAAAATATCAGATAGAACTCACATTTGATAGCATATTCTTTGGTAAAATTTGTATTAAAAATCAAATTAAAATTTAATTTGTATTAAATTTAAATTATTTATTTTTTTATTATTAAATCATAGCTGTGTACATTAATGTGATCATGGGGCACCATACATTGGTTTTATAGACAGTTTGACACATTTTCATCACACTGGTTCACATAGCGTTCCTGGCATTTTCTTACTTATTGTATTAAGACATTTATATTCTACATTTGCTAAGTTTCACATGTACCCTTGTAAGATGCACTGCAGGTGTAATCCCACTAATCACCCTCCCTCCACCCATCCTCCCCTTTCCTCTGTCCCTTCCCCATATTCTTAGGTTATAACTGGATTATAGCTTTCATATGAAAGCCATAAATTAGTTTCATAGTAGGGCTGAGTACATTGAATACTTTTTCTTCCATTCTTGAGATACTTTACTAAAAAGAATATGTTCCAGCTCCATCCATGTAAATGTAAAAGAGGTAAAGTCTCCATCTTTCTTTAAGGCTGCATAATATTCCGTGGTGTACATATACAACAATTTATTAGTCCATTTGTGGATTGATGGGCACTTGGGCTTTTTCCATGACTTAGCAATTATGAATTGGACTGCTAGAGGCCATCTACAGCAAACCCACAGCCAATATCATATTGAATGGAGTTAAATTGAAATCATTTCCACTCAGATCAGGAACCAGACAAGGCTGCCCATTGTCTCCACTGCTTTTTAACATTGTAATGGAAGTTTTAGCCACCGCAATTAGGGAAGAAAAGGCAATCAAGGGTATCCATATAGGGTCAGAAGAGATCAAACTTTCGCTCTTTGCAGATGATATGATTGTATATATGGAAAATACCAGAGATTCTACAACAAAGCTCTTAGAAGTGATCAAGGAACACAGCAGCATCTCAGGTTACAAAATCAACATTCATAAATCGGTAGCCTTTATATATACCAACAATAGTCAAGCTGAAAAAATAGTTAAGGACTCTATTTCATGCACAATAGTGCCAAAGAAGATGAAATATTTGGGAATTTATCTAACAAAGAACGTGAAAGATCTCTATAAAGTGAACTTGAAACTCTAAGAAATAGCTGAAAATGTTAACAAATGGAAGAACATATCATGCTCATGGCTGGGAAGAATCAACATTATTAAATTTAAATTAAAAACAATTTAATTTGTATTTTAAAAGTGTAGTATTTCTCATGAAGTCATAGCAGGCAAATATAAATATAGGACTGGTACAATCAATTTAAGAGTTATAGCTTTAGGTCAGGTTTCTTTTAGTAATTTATTTCAATAGATTTAGGGTGTATAATTTTCTTTCTTTCTTTTTCTTTTTTTTTTTTTTTTACAAGAATGAATTCCATAATAGTGAAGTCAGGTCTTTTATCATATCTGTCACCTGAATAGTGCATACATTCTACCCTAAGTAATTTTGATTACTCATCCCCCCTTCTAAGTCTCCTGTGTCCATTATGACAATAATCTGTATGACGATGCATGCCTGTCACTTAGCTCCCAGCTATAAGTGAGAACAATGTAGTATTTGTTTTTCTGTTCTTGAGGCACTTCATTTAGGATAATGGCTTCCAATTTTATAAAAATTGCTACAAAATATATTATTTCATTCATTTTTTTAATGGCTGAATAGCATTCCATGGTATATACATCACATTTTCTTTACTTGCTCATCAGTTGATAGGCATTTAGATTGATTCTATATATCCAATTGTAAATCATGTTGCAATAACCATTTGAGTACAGGTATGTTTTTTATAAAATTACTTATTTCCCTTGGGGTAAATACCCAATAGTGGGATTGCTGTATCTAATAGTATGTCCACTTTTATTTCTTTGAGAACTCTCCATATTGTTTTTCACAGAGGTTATACTACTTTACAGTCAACTAAAAATATATACGCATTCCCTTTTCACCACATCTCCACCAACATCTATTGTTTTTGACTTTTTAGTAATGACCATTCTCACTGGGGTAAGGTGGTATCTGATTATGGTTTTAATTTGCACTTCCATGATAATTAGTAATATTGAGCATTTTTTTTCTCGTCTGTTGGCCCTCTGTTTATTTTCTTTTGAAAAAAAGTCTGTTCATGGTTTTTGACCAATTTTTAATGGGGTTATTTGTGGGGTTTTCTTGCTGATTTGTTTGAATTCTTTGTAGACTCTGGTTATTAGTCCTTTGTTGGATGCACAGTTTGCAAGTATTTTCTCCCATTCCATAGCTTGTCTACTTACTCTGTTGATATTTCTTTTGCTGTGCAGAAGCATTTTAGTTTAACTAAATTCCATTTATTTATTTTTGGTCTTGTTGTATTTTTTTTTTTTTTTTTTTTTTGCAGTTTTTGGCCAGGGCCAGGTTTGAACCTGCCACCTCTGGTATATGGGGCCAGAGCCCTACTCCTTGATCCACAGGCACGCCACCTGTGGGGTCTTGGGGTCTTAATCATAAATTTGTTACCTAGACTAGTAACAGCTGAGTTGAGAATCAAATCAAGAATTGAATAACATTTACAATAGTTACAAAAGAGATGAAATACTTAGAAATATACTTTGCCATGGAGATGAAAGAGTTCTACAGGAGGATTCTCAAAATATTGATGACACACACATACACACACAAACGGAAAAACATCTGAAACTCCTGGATTGGAAGAATCAATATGTTTTAAATGTCCATGCTGGCCAAAGTAATCTACAAGAAAAGTTTATCCTAGATTTTCCTCTGGGATTTTTATGGTGTCAGGTCTTATATTTAAATATTTAATTCATCTTGACTTAATTTTTTGTGTATAGAGGGATAAGATCCAGTTTAATTACTCTGCATGTGGCTATCCAATGTTCCCAGCACCATTTATTGAACAGAGCATCCTTGTTTTTGTTTTTGTTTTTGCTTTTTGAGACAAGAGTCTCACTGTGTTGCCCTGGGTAGAGTACCATGGCGTCACAGCTCACAGCAACCTACAACTCTTGGGCTAAAGCAATTCTCTTGCCTCAGCCTCCCAAATAGCTGGGACCACAGGCACCCACCACAACATCTGGCTATTTTTGTGTTGTAGTTGTCATTGTTGTTGAATCCAGGCCCAAGCTGGATTTGAACCTGCCAGCTCCAGTGTATGTGACTGGCACCCTTAGCCACTGAGCTACAGGTACCAAGCCAAGCAGGGTATCCTTTTTACAGTATATGTTTTGTCTTCTTTGTCAAAAATCAGTTGATTGTAGGCATATGTTCTTATTTCTTGGTTTTCTATTCTTTTTGATCTATGTGTATACTTTTTATATTATACTGTTTTGGTTACTTTTTTCATTGTATAATAATTTAAAGTCAGTAATATGATACCTCCACATTTGTTCCTTTTGCTTAAAATTGTTTTGGCTATTCTGGCTCTTTCTTGGTTTGATGGAAATTTAGGATGGCTTTTTCTAATTCTTTGAAAAATGACTCTGGTACTGTGGTAGAAATTACATTGAATCTCTAAATTATTTTGAACATTAAGGACATTTTTAAAAATATTCTTCCAAATCATGAGTTTGGGATGCCTTTCCATTTTTTGCATCATCTATAGTTTCTCTAATGAGTGTTTTTCACTTCTTGTAGAACTCTTCCATCTCCTTGGTTAGTATTCCTAGGTATTTCATCTTTTTTGCAGCTATTGTAAATGATATTGAGTTCTTGATATGACTTTCAACTTGGCTGTTACTAGCATATGGAAATGCTATTGATTTGTGTACATTAATTTTGTAACCTGAAACCTTACTGAATTTATTTACTAATTCAAAGAGTCTTTTGGAGGTATCTTTAGGGTTTTCTAGATATCATTGGTAAACAGGGACAGTTTGACATCCTTTCCAATTTGGATACCCTTGTCTCATTGCTTTGGCCAGGACTTCCAGTGCTATATGGAGTAGAAGTGGTGAAAGTGGCCTTCTTATCTTATTCTACTCAGGGGTAATGCTTCCAACTTTTCCCCCATTCAGTACGATGATGTTGGCTGTGAGTATGTCTTACATGGCTTTTATTATTTTGAGGTATATTCCTTCTATGACTAGTTTCTTGAGCGTTTTTATCATGAAATGGTGCTGGATTTTATTAAATGTTCCTATATTTTTTGAGGGTTTTTTGTTTTTATTTGATTTGATTTCATGAATCACATTGGTTGACTTGCATATGTTGAACCATTCTTGAATCCCTGGGATGAAACCCATCTGATCATGGGGAATTATGTTTTTGATGTGCTCTTTGATTGGTTTGATCATACTTTATAGAGGATTTTTGCATCCATGTTCACCAGGGATATTGGTCTATAGTCTTCTCTTTTTGTTGTGCTCTTTCCTATTCTTGGCTTTAATACTGGTTTATAGAATGAGTTAGTTAGGGAGGATTCTCTTTTTTTTTTTCAACATTATAGAATCGTTTAAGTAGGACAGGTACCAATTTTTCTTTGTAGATCTAATAGAATTCAGCTGTGAATCTAAGCATTTGGCTTTTGGGGTGAGGGGGATTTTTGTTACCGACTCAGTCCTGTTACTATTGGTCTGTTCAGGATTTCTATTTATTCCTGATTCAATCTTGGGGGGTTATAGGTTTCCAAAAATTTATCCATTTCCTCCATATTTTCTAGTTTGTGTGAATAGCGGTGTTCGTAATAGTCTTGGGTAACCTTTTGTATGTATGGGTATCAGTTATATTGTCTCCTTTTTAATTTCTGATTAAGCTTATTTGAATGAATCCTCTCTCTTCTTTTCTCAGTTTATCTATCTAGTGGTTTACATTTAAGGCAGACAAATTTTTCTAAGGAGAAGAAACTATTCAGTGAAGTACGGGATGTTAAACAATATCCCTGGCCTCTACTACCTGGATGTCAGTATCCCCCGACCATTGTCACAACAAAAAATGTCTACAAATATTACCAAATGTCCTCAGAAGTAGTAGAGAATACTTATTTGACAAATGTATGTGGTAAACTTTGGCTGATGTCAGAATTTTCAGTCCCAGCTCCTCAGTCTTCTTTAATATAAGCTGTCTTAACATTTTGCAAAATGTCTGACTACTCTAGCAAATGCAGAATGTCATCATGTTACTTTTCTAAAACACTATGTCAGAAAACCACCATCTGTTAAAATGCTGCTTTGCACACATTTTATCTATATAAAATTTTAATGAATGCTTAATTTAAAAAAAAAAAAACAGTTACAACTTTTACAAACTAATTAAAATGCCCTCTCTTTTATATTAACTTCAAAAAATGAGTATGTTATGTTGGGGATATTACTTACTAAGACCCTTGGTTTCCTAATAAAAAAAACCTAACCTAGACCATTGTCCAAGATTACTTCTTTAGTCCCTTCCAGCACTAAAAATCAATAAACATAATAAAAACTCACTTTTATTTTTCATCCAAGATCTAAAAAATTTCACACACTAAACTTACTGTTGCAATATCTTTAACTAATAAAATGCTACATTCAAATATTGGAACAATTATACTCAAAAGAAACCAAGAGTTATAACTTCCTTCCAAGAGTTAAAACTCCAATGTATATCTTGGGAAATGAGCTATAAGTTTGTCAAAAACAATAATACAAATACACAACATAACTAATGAGAAAAGAGATATAAACTTCAAATGCAAAAGAGATTTTAAAATTATAAGTAAATACTATTCTATCATTAAAACTAGAATTATTGGCAAAAAATGAATCTTCCATGAAAAAAAGGGCAAAGCAATTTAAAAAGTCGTCCAAAGAGAGGCTAAATAAGCTCATTTTTATAGCAGAACTCTTTATTCAAAACACAGATTATTCCTAGGCTATTTTAACTCTTCCGATGTCGAAAATCTTCAAAATTAAAAAAAAATAAAAATAAAAACTTTTGTAATCATAATACTAAAACATAACTAATATATCAATAATTATTAAAATAGCTATCTCACTAATATAAATGAAAAAACCCTAAGAAAAACATAAGTAAATCATATCCTAAAGCATCAAAAGAAAGCTCTTGCATGACTAAGGAAGATTCTGGACATCCATTATTTCATTTAACAAATGTTCACTAAGCATCTACAAGGTGGATCATAATTCTCAGTACTAAGAATAAGTCAAAACAAAAATACAAATTTCTACCTTATGGAAATCATACCAGTGGAATAAAGACAAAAAATAATTGGTGTCATAAATAAGTAAATTGCACAGTAGAGAGTGAGGTAAAAACTAGAGCAAGATAAAGAGACCAAGAGTAATGAGATCTGGGATTGGTTGTAATTTTAAGGAAAGAGGTCAGGAATATACCCCATTAAGTTGCTAGCATTTGAGCAAAAATATGAATAAAATGAGAAAATTTGCCTTATGGATACTTTAAGAAATAGCATTCTGTTATATTATAGTATTTAAAGCCATGAGACTAGATGGTTTTAGGGATAGAGTAAAATAAAACAAAGAGTGAGCCTTAAGACACTCAAATATTAATAGGAGAGAAGAAACTACCAAAAATGGTAATCCCTATCAAAATTATGATGACATTTTTCAGAGATATAGAACAAACTTTTGCTAAAATTTGCATGAAGTGACTAAAGACATAGAATAGCCAAAGCAATCTTAAGCAAAAACAAAGAAAGAAAGAAAGGAAGGAAGGAAGGAAGGAAGGAAGGAAGGAAGGAAGGAAGGAAGGAAGGAAGGCAGGCAGGCAGGCAGGGTGTATCACACTGCCTGACTTCAAAATATGCTGTGAGACTATAGTAATCAAACAGCATGGTACTACCATAAGAGTAGACACATAGACCAACAGAACACAATGGAGAGTGGCAAGCTCAGAAATAGATCCATGTATTTACAGCCTACTAATTTTCAAGAAAAGTTCCAATAATACACAATGGGGAAAGGCCAAACTTTTCAATAAATGGTTCTGGGATAACTAGATATACACATACAGAAGAATGAAATTAGACATATCTTGTACTATATAAAAAAATTACCTCAATGTGGATTAAAGCCTTAAACATAAGAACTGAAACTGTAAACCTACTAGAAGAGTACATGAGGGAAATCTCCATAACACTTGTCTGGGCAATGATTTTTTTGGACATAAAGCCAAAAGCACAGGCAACAAAAGCAGAAATAGACAGATGGGATTACATCGAACTAAAAAGCTTCTTCACACACACACACACACATACATACACACACACACACACACACACACACACAAATCAACATAATGAAAAGATAACCTATTAAATGAAAGAAAATGTTTGGATACTCTCCATTTTGTAAATGATTAATATTTAAAATATACAAGGAACTCAAACAATTTAAGAGAAATAAAGATATAACTCAATTTAAAAAATGGACAAAGGGGGTGGTGCCTGTGGCTCAGTGGATAGGGCGCTGGACCCATACACTGAGGGTGGTGAGTTCAAACCCAGCCCCAGAAAAACTGCTACAAAAAAATAGCTGGGCATTGTGGTAGTCCTAGCTACTCAGAAGGCTGAGGTAAGAGAATTGCCTAAGCTCAGGAGTTGGAGGTTGCTATGAGCTATGACATCACAGCACTCAACTGAGGGTGATAAAGTAAGACTCTGTTAAAAAAAAAAAAATGCTCCATCGACTCATGAATGGATTAATAAATTGTGATATATGTATACCATGGAATACTATGCAGCCTTAAAAAAGATGAAAACTTTACCTCTTTTATATTTACATGGATGGACCTGTAACATATTCTCGTAAGTAAAGTATCTCAAGAATGGAAGAAAAAGTATTCAATGTACTCAGTACTTCTAGGAAACCAATCTATATTTACTCATACTTTCTTATGAAAGATAGATCACAACTATAGCCCAGGATGAAGGAGAGAAATAGAGCGGAAACGGAGGAATAGGGAGAGGTTTGGTAGAGGGAAGGTAAATGGTTGGGACCACACCTATGGAGCATATTACAAGGGTACAAGTCAAATCTATCAAGTATAAAACATAAATGTCTTAATATAACAATCAAGAAAATGAGATGAAAGCTATATTAATTAGTTTTATGTAAGCACTCCAAATTGTATAAAAAAATCAACACATTGTACTCCACATATGCATAAATGTATTTATGATCTATGTGTATATGACTTAATAAATAAATAAATGAACAAGGGATCTAAATAGAAACTTCTTGAATGAAGACATAGAAGTGGTTAAGTGGTATATGAAAATAATTGTCAATGATTAATTATCATAGAAATGAAATTTAAATAAAAATTAGATATTGCCTCACCCCTTTTAGAATGGCTATTATCAAAAAGACAAAAGGTAACAAGTATTAGAGAGGATGTGAAGAAAAGAAAACCCTTGTTATCATTGGTAGGACAGTAATGTAGTGTAACCATTTTTGAAAACAACATGGAGGATCTTCAAAAAATTAAAAATGGAACTACCATTTGATACAGCAATCCCACTACTGGGCTTTTATCCAAACCAAGTGAAATCTGTAAATCGAAGAGATAGCTCTACTCCCATGTTTATTACAGCATTATTCACAATAGCAAAAATACACCATTGACCAGAGTGTCTATCAACAGATGAATGGATAAAGAAAATGTGTCATGTATACAAGATGGAATACTATTCACTCAGAATCCTTTGCAATAATATGGATGAACCCTGAATACTTTATGTTAAGAGAAATAAGCCAGACAGAAACAAATACTGCATTATCTTACTTATATGTGAAATATAAAAACTTCAACCCACATAATGGAGAGTAAAATGTTTGCTAGGAACTGGTGGGAAAGGAGGGACTGCAGAGATGTTGGTCACAGGACACAAAATTCCACTTATATAGTAGGAATGTGCTCAAGAAATCCATTATACAAAAGCAGACCAAAAGGAAATATAAAGTCTTATTTTTACAGTCACCAGCTCCTTTGTCTTTTAGAATTTTTCCCTTTAGCTTCAAGTGGTTCCTGAGTATCCTGGAAAAATAATAGGGTATAAATATCCTCAGAACTGGAAACACCTGAAAAAAGTCTGTCTCCAACCTTGGTGGAGAAAAAAATGGATACAACATTTGCATCCACAATACCTTGTGAATTTAGCTGCAATTACCTCTTTTTCTTTGTTACCATTAAATTCAGCAACTGCTTGACCTCGGCTGCGGATGTTCTTCCCATCCATCTTGGAGATGCCATGCCATCTTCCTCCTCTCCTCTCTCTCCCCGTCCACCTTTCTCTTTCTTCTCTCTCTGCCTTTCTCCTTCTAAAATAAAGTCTATGTTTTTATATTTCACCCCAAAAGAAACCAGCAAAAGAGACTGAGAATGTGAGGTAAAAAATTTAAAATAATTAAGGAAAGCCAGAACAGAAACAATCCCAGGAAAGATGGTTCAATATAAGAAAATCTATTTATATAATTATGCAAGCAGTATTATCTTGACATAGTTAATATGATACTCATAATTAAAAAAAGAAAAATGTTAGTTGGTAAAACTGAAGGCTATTAAAAAAGCTACATGATCAACTAATAGTCAACATCACACTCACCAGTGAAACAATGGAAACATTTTCATCAAAGTCAGGAATAAGAATAGCTTGCCTATCAGCACCACCATTGCCATTATTTGTTTGCAAATTTCAGCAAATAAATGAGATGCTCTCCTCTATAAGAAAAAAAATGAAATAATGAATTTATGTATATATATATATATACACTTTAGAGTTTATATATATACATATTAGAATACAGAAGACAAATTTGTCATTATTTGAAAGTAATATGATTGTTTACTTAGAAATCTTCAGAAAAATGAATCTCAAAATCTTTATTTTTAATAAAATTAAATGAGGAGGCTGGTTACAAAGTAAATATGTAAAAAGTCAATTTATTAACTGTAGAAAAACATTGACAATCAGGAATATAAAAAGTAAGTCATTTTCAAAAAGACCAAGAAGATAAATTATCTAGAAGTAACAGTTAATATAATAAAAATGTGTCTCCTGAAAAAGTGTCAGTTATAAACCATGTAACTTTAAAGCAAAAAAGAATTTAAGATCATTAACCCCTGTCACAGAAAATATTGAGCCTATGTCTGCATTACTACTTTCTTCAGTATCTTTATTAGACGTCCATAGGCTATGGGACTAATTCTGCTTCTGGTCAGTGAAGCAAACTGACTTTTTGCCTCTCTAGGTATCAATAGATATTTCTACGATCAGACTAGGTACACATGATTATCATCATTATTTCCCAAATGGAATAGACTGCTTTATGACAATAAACATGCATTTTCAAAACTTTAATTTTTGCTATCTCTTGACCACTTTCTATTTAGTGTATATTAATTATTCTGGATGGGGTAGCAAAAGGAACTCTCTAGGGCAATTAAAATAATCTTGAACTTCTTATTTTGATGCAATAAAATGTAAAACCTTCTAATAAGCTTTCTATGATAAGAAATAAGATTTAAAAGGATGAGGCACAGAGAGCCCCCAAGTTTCTATCTCAGACCCCTACAGGTATCTGAACCTCTGAAAATATTTCTAAGTATTATTATTGAGGCCTGTGAGATCACTAACTCAACAGGCAAGTTTTTCTGAGATTTCTTCCCCATTAAGAATATGGCATGCATCAGATTTCAAAGAACAAACTTTGTCCATAAACAAAAGGGAGAGAAGACCCAAAGGATTTAATCTCAGGGAAAAGTGGTCGGAGACCTGAATTCCAGTTCCGCCCACCTGTGAATCATCATCATACCTCACAGTTGTGTAGGGCTGTGTAACTGGCAAAGCGTCTAATCCTCATCATCATATGAGGTCAGGAGGTCACACGCAGACAAGGCAGGCACTACTGTTTCCACTTGTTACAGAAGAATAAAGATCGCTGTCTAGACATTAAAAGCCTTGTCTATCATAAGATAACTTCTGGAGAAGATTTACATGCTCATCATTTTGATTGTGGTGATGTGGCAATGATCTCAAGAATGGATGTATTTGTTAAAACTTAGCAACTTGCTTATTTCAAATAAGTGCCGTTTATTTTATATCAAGTATACCTCCACAAAGCTGTTTCAATACATGTGTGAGTTAAAAACTGTACACTTATTCACTAAACAAAAACAAACAAACAAACAAAAAACCAACCTTGCAGTGAGTAACAAAACCTAAAGTTGAACTCAAACGTTCTGATACCACACCCAAATCCAGGATCTGGCAACTACATCAGTGTATAACCCTGGATCAACCAGTTCCCTTCCCTAAAAACTCAGTTTCCTTATTTCTACACTCTCAGTAATGTTCCACTCCCTCTGGGTCTAAATTCTTTCTAAATTTTAGCATATTTACTTCATATAAAAATTTTAAAAAGAAAATATTTTAAGTAAATTAGAAAGGAAATTATGAATATATATATATATATACACACACTCTGGCCAATAAAAATTTTATATTAGATATTTAAAATCTCATATGCATCCCTTCTTAATTTTTGATACCAGCCTAATCCAAATCTTTTAATTTCAAATGCATGCTACCAAAACTTACCTGGTTTTGCTACCAGACTAATTGTAGGGTGTCATCACGAAACTTGCCTAATCAAGTACAGTACCTTTTTATTGTACCACATTTTAAATCTCATCTCTTCTGTTTGGTGTTCTAGTTCCCCTGTGATCTGGACTCGATGTTTATCTAAACTTACTTTCCAACTTGCATCATCTTCTCTTATTAGATGACTATCCTTGATGACCAAAACCCCCAGAGTTTGGCTCTACATTTGTATCTTTACATTATATTGTTCCCTCACCTGGAATTATTTTCTTGACATTCCACATATTTCAATGCTAAGTCTCCTTGAAAATGTTGCTCACTTTCCACTATGACCTCAAACAAAACTACTATAATAAAACCTCTTTGACTAGCTTCTCCTCTAAAAGCTTCAAAATGCCAAGTGAACTCATAGCATTCTGCTGAGGACATGATTATATTCACTAAAAAGGTAGCTATCTGTCTGTTAAAGACCACAGAGAATTGTCACAGACCAACCTGTGTTCAGGGATAAAAAAAAAATTTAGTTTTTTTATGTTCAATATGTATTATATTATCACCAGTCATTCATCATATTATAGATTATGCCCTCTAATTATTTTGTAGAATTCCATTATTTTATACTGCTCCAAGTGAATTTCCTTGGCTCTCATAGAGAACTGCATATTTCCTCAAGCACAATTCTCACTTTTTAAATTATTCCAAGTTTATTTATTTTTTAACTTAATTTTTATTAAATTATAACTATATACATTTATGGGGTACAATGTGTTTGATATACAAAGTAGAATTTTAAAATCAAACTAATTAACATAACAATCACCTCACTTACTTATTTCTGTGGTAAGACATTTATAATATACTCCAGTTTTGAAATATACCCTTACATTGTATATCTTAAGTGAGATACCACCAAATCCTGCCTCCATTCCCCTTCCCTCTCCCTCCTCTCTCCTCTTTCTTTCTGGACTATCTTTATGTTTTATCATTTGTATGAATGTGTAAGTGTTTATATATTGGTTTCATAATATTATCGAGTTGAGTACATTGGATACTTTTTTTTTCCATTCTTGACATACTTTACTAAGAAGAATCTCTGAAGATGACAGGTGCATGGCCTACAAACACATGAAAAAATACTCATCTTTAATCATCAGAGAAATGCAAATCAAAGCCACTTTGAGATATCACCTAACTCCAGTAAGATTATCCCACATCATAAAATCCCAAAACTGCAGATGTTGGCATGGATGTGGAAAGAAGGGAACACTTCTACACTGCTGGTGGGATTGCAAACTAATACAGCATTTTGGGGGAAAAGTATGGAGAATTCTCAAGGAACTAAGTTGACCTACTGTTTGATCCTCCAATATCATTACTAGGTATTTACTCAGATAAACAAAAATCATTTTACAACAAAGACATTTGCATGAGAATGTTTATTGCAGCCCAATTCATAATAGGCAAGTCATGCAGAATGGGGACTAAAGACCCCATTCTTGGTAAGAGAAAACACCCCCAGAAAAAAGGAAAAATAAAAAAGTAAGCTGAGTTAGGTGGAACAAAGAAAAGTCACGTAGTTTGCCTTTAAACCAGCCGCTGTTATATTTCTTATCTAAGCAAGTTTCTTGCTTTTCCTAGAGCTCTTGTCTATTGGGGATACAGCTTAGTAACATCCCTGTTGAGTCTGTAAACACTCTGAGGAATAATGGCCGCTGAAGATTCTGTGGCAAGGCCTGGAAAGATACATTAACTAGGCCATATCCTGCCCAGTAAACAGACAAAGCAAATACCCATTGTGGAGATTTGTGTTTGGCTGGGGCAGAGATCAATGGAACAGCTCAAGCCCTGAAATATGGACAGGAGGGCTTATATCTCTTATTTCAGAGGAATACCCTCTGTGGTAGTGATGAGAGGAAAATTCCTCTCGCCCACTGATTCTTCAGAGGAGATTGATGCCAGAGATGTTTTACTCCACAGTGAACTAGTGGAGTTTAACACCTCCCTACGAATCTATGTATGTGACCTCAGACAGGAGGCTGCCCCCACACAAGGCTCAGGCTCTGGATTTCTCAAGGCTACTCATACCCTTAAAGTTGATGATGATAGAAACAATAGGAGCCGATGTGCTTGCTCAGAGAAATTGCTGGCATCTTTGTTCCCTTCCACAGCTTACCCTTTGGGCTAATGAGCAAATAGCCTTCAATAAAAGCTGAGTGGAACTAACACTCAGGGCCATCTCCGGAACCCCACAAGCAGATGGTGGTCTCCGAAGTTCCCACCTTTGAGAATTCTATTCTGTGTGTCTTGTCACTTTCTTTCTCATCCTTTCTAACTTTATATTTCTTCAGTCAGTTATGTCCAGATCCACAGATCCTGCCCCTGTTAAATTATAATTAAAAATTATAATATTAAAATTGCTCTAATATTCTGTGTAGAATATTAGAATATTAGAGCAATTTTACATTTCTGAAGGGATCCTGGGGGATTTACTGATTCTTCAGTCAGTTGCTGCTAGATACACAGGTCTTAACAGACCCTGCCCCTGGGGCAGGACCCTGGCACAGTCTAAATGTTCATCAACCAATGAATGAATAAACAAATTTTGGTATGTGTATACCATAGAATACAATGCAGCCATAAAAAGGAGGGAGGCTTTGCATCTTTTATGCTTATATGGATGGAGCTGGATCTAGCACAATTCTTAAAGGAAAACTAACCAAATCAATTAACAAAATGCATCATCTATACACATAACTATTTTAATATATAACATTATATTAATTATATCTGTGTCCAATTACTTCTGGTTATATTAGTATAAAATCATAATGTAAGTATAAGATATATTAAGGTAATATAAAATTTATGTAAAAAACTTTCAAAAGTTCTTTAATATTGCTTTATTTTTTGGCAGAATATAATATTCAAAATATTTAATAGGTGAGGCATGAAATATGGCCTTAGAAAAATTTAACATTTTACTTTCCTTAGGCATAAATCTGAGTAACTTATTTAGAAAAATAGTTGAAAAATTGAATTTAATGAATATTCTTGTTTGAATAATTTTCTGCTGACTGCTGTCAGCATAGGCCCTTTCCCTATTAATTTTTGTAGGAGGAAGAAGATACACACAATGTGTGAAACAACCAACAAGGCTATGCATGTATGGAGCATTTAACTGTTAAAATAATAAGCATAGTAATTACTGAGATGCACAGCAGTTGGGAGAAAGGAGTGCATGGTTGAAAAAGACCTTTTGGACTTTTAAGTCCCAGGTTCTAGAGCAGAATCTAACAACATAGTA
Source organism: Loris lydekkerianus (assembly GCA_963574355.1). Classification (NCBI taxonomy): domain Eukaryota; kingdom Metazoa; phylum Chordata; class Mammalia; order Primates; family Lorisidae; genus Loris; species Loris lydekkerianus. Next base: position 438 of record CAUYPK010101037.1, on the reverse strand, counting down.
TCTGTGTGAATTTGTATGCGAACTTCTTTGAAGAATCGGCATTCACATCTGTAAAATGATTCCTATAAGGCAGTGGTTCTCAACCCTCCTAAGGCTTTGACCCATTAATACAATTCCTATGGGTCACAACCCACAGGTTGAGAACTGCTGCTGTAAGGTCTTCTGTTATCTAACATGGCAAGAAGCAAGCTATAAATATTACATATGATAATGTACCATATATACTCGAGTATAAGCCAACCCGAGTATAAGCCAACCCAAGTATAAGCTGACCCCCTTAATTTTACCCTAAAAACTGGGAAAACTTAGTGACTCGAGTATAAGCCGAGGTGGAAAATGCAGCAGCCAATGGTAAATTTCAAAAATAAAAATATATACCCAAAACAATTACAATAATTGAGGAATCAGTAGGTTAAATGCTTTTCAATATTTATTGCT
>CAUYPK010101033.1:0-11951 GCA_963574355.1 Loris lydekkerianus | reverse complement strand
ACTTAGCCCAGCTCAGTGGCTCCTTTTGGGGCCCCAGACAATGCCCAAAGTTCTCCACACTTTTGCTCAAGCTCTCCCCAATGCAGCTCAACTAAGCGCCAAGTCCAAGAACACCAAAAAAGTTCACAGGTAAGGCCTTTCCGGTTTAGCCATGATGGCCACAAGGCCTTAGCAGATTCCGTTCTCAGTACCTGGAACGTCCCATTCTTCTCCATGTCTGTGTCTGTCTCTCTCTCACACACACACTCCAAACTTTATTCTATTAACTATTGTACTTTAGAACTAAGCTCAGGAGACACTTTCTCAGGGAAATCTTTTCAACACCCTGCTTCAGGTGGGTTTGTTTGTTAATATCTTCACAGAGAACCACACTCTGTTCCTTCACAACACTTATTCCAATTTATAATTACAGTTTGTTTAGTGTGGCTTTGTTTTTGTTTGTTTAGTGTGGCTTTGTTTAATATCCATTTTCTGTATGAAGCAGGGTCTAAGCACAAAGCATTGTAGATACTCAATAAATATGGGTCAATAAATCAATTTCTGCTTGAAAGACGTTCCAACAGAACAAGAAAGTGCAACACTAAAAATGAAAAGGTTATTTCCAAAGCTATAATTTCAAGAAATAACCTCCCTCTGTGTATTTTGGTTTTTTTTTTTTTTTTTTTTTTGCAGTTTTTGGCCAGGGCTGGGTTTGAACCCACCACCTCTGGCATATGGGGCCGGCACCCTACTCCTTTGAGCCACAGGCATCAACCCCCTTTGTGTATGTTTATTGCACTCACTGGTACCATGTTCTACCAAGTCATCTATGTCAGAAGCCAAAACATCATTTGGTTCCTTTCTTTCTTTACCAGCTGATCCTGATGCATTTCCCTCCCGCAGACATCCTGGATCACTCTCTGGCCTCTCTACAATCACCTACCTGGCCCAGGCAACTACCACTGCTTGCTCAGATGACAGCAATAGCCTCTCACTGGTGTCCCTACATTCTCTTAAATTATTCTTCTAAAATTATTTCTCAACAGAGAAGCTAGCATGATTATTGCAAATGAATAAACCAGTTCCCTCAAACACCTTGTAGAAAATCCTGTACTATTCTAAAGCCTCTTTCCCAACACCATTACCCTTTATCATGTCACCATTTTATTCCTCTTACCACCATGTAACTGTTTATTTTTTTTTTCCAGCTGAACATAAACTGCACAAAGGATAAATGACTGTGCCCCTACTATGCCAGGCACAGAATAGGTGCTAAAAACTATTGTGAAGTGACTGAATGAGCACTGACTGTAATCTATTTTGCCATTATTCTGTTTAAGGAAATTGCTTCTCTGCTTGCTTATTGAATCAACTTAGGAGTTCCTGTTACCATAAAGTCAAAAACCACAGGGAGTGCAAGGAAGAGATCAAAAATGCACTCTAATGATTAGGGCCCCCACAGAACCCTTCTTATACCTTGAATAAAATCTACTTAACAATTCACGACTTTCAGAATTCGTATGGAAAAAAGCTAATATGATCCTATGGTTTCTTACTCTTCAGCTAAGTGTGGCTAACAGGGCAACAGGGTGATAATCTCCATTATCCTTCCTCTTTTCAAAATTGGTCATTACCTGCTGCAAATGAAAAGGGGCCCTCTGATGCCCAGAGACTGTCAGCCTAGGTAGCTTTTTTGTTTGTTTATGCTAATTAAGTAAGTTACAAACTGGTCACTTAGCAATATTCTTCATGGAGATGTTCAGTGCTGGGAGCTTAATCACATGTTTTGGGCCCAAAGTGCTCATTATTGAGATGTAAGCAGGTGATATCCGCAGAACGGAGACTATTCTCATTGTTTCTAAGGTCTAGCATGACAAAGCTCCGGGACCATAGAAAGCCCTTTACACAATGATGTGCTGAATACCTCAGTGGTGTTTCACTGCCCGATGACTTAAATGGAGCACAAGAAAGGACAGCTTTTGAACAAAATGATCTTAACGCATATTTCAGTGTAGTGATCTCTGTATTCTGCTTGTGGTTTTAAAAATCTTTTCTTAGTTTTAGCATATTGCTCATTTATATGAAGCTGTTCCCACACTTGCCTTCAATTGGTGTGAATAAGAACTTCCTAAATCAATCTGTTCGGTGTATGTGAAAAAACGACCCCATTAAAAATCTAATTTCTCATGGGCTTTAATGGAACCCATCAATATTGTGTCTTAGGAAAAAAAATCCATAACCTTATTTCTTTTCAAACAGAAAACAAACTATCGATTTTTTCAATAGAATTTTACTGTTTTAACCGTTCTTTGCTGTGTCACACATCAGGCTCCTGCCTCTGTGTGGCAGAGATGAAAATATGCTGATTTCATGCAACTACAGCTGACTAAAGGACTCTCATCAGAGGCAGAAAAAACAAATGTAAACACCATAAAATATTTAGATTACAGAAACATTAAGAGTGATTCTGGTGATGGGAATGAATTATGCTTAGTGGATGGACCATCTATGGAACAGCAAGGAACAGATAATCCTCAAACATTGTTATAGACAAGAGACACAAACCACAGGTCAGAATAAAAAGCAAGGAATCTGGCATGTTAAGAAGGCAGCCACCATTTACCTTCATCAAATGCAAACACAGTGAAATCCAGATCCTGCCAGTGTGGGGGTGTGGGTGGTTTGCACCCCCCCCCCCACGCTTAGTTATTCAATATCCATTTTCTCTCATTAATGAAGCCTCTAAATATTTAAACTAGAAAACATGAATAGCCACCCTTTCTGAAAAAGCCTGTGCAAGTCCCACATTGGGATCAAATGCATACACGTTTGCCTTTAGTTGCTGAGTTCTCATTCAATCTGGAATGATTTCCTCGTCTATGTTTTTCGTGTTCACTTGCTGTCTTCTAGAATTTCATACATTCTGTATTTTTGTTGGTTGAATCCTCATCAGGTTATTTAATGGACTCTTTATCCCGTTATTTCCTGTAAACTACTTTAGACTAGAGGCTTTATTAGATTCACGTTCAAATTTAGGGCTAATTTTAAAGGTGGTTTGGACATTTCTTATACCTTTACATTAGGGAATGTATAATGTCTGGTTGTCTCTCACTTTGTTAGGATCAATCATTGAATTTTTGTGCTGTCAGCTCAGTAAATCCATTATAAAGTCCCCATGTGATTTTATCCTCCTGGTTTTACAAACCATTGGTTATTATTGCCCGGATCCATTAATAGGGAACACAAAATGGTGGTATTCAAATTCTATCACACTTCATTCATTTATTAGCTGGAATTTTTCTACAAAGAATAACTTTCCTTGAACAACAATTTGATTACCGTGAGGTGCTGTACATAAAAGAAAGAATAAGAATTTAGCTTTCCCTTTATTTATCATCATCAACTTTTTAAAGGCAATATAGTAATAGGCTAATTGTTCAGACTGATGAAAACTTATCCGAGGAAACAGTATAAAATAAATACCAGAAAAGACTATTAAAGGGTGTTTCATGTCTTTTTTTTTTATGTACTTATCATCTCATAGAATAATGGAAACAAGATTGGCCATGTGTTGAAAACTATTGAATCTGGGTAATGGGTGTTCATTATACTAAACTATTCTCCCTAACATTTTAAAATAACAGACAATATTACAGGTTTGCAATATTTACAATATACAGGAATATTACAGGAAACAATATTTTGTTTCATACTAGTATTTATAGTCATCAATGCCAAATAAATGAGCTACAAAAATCTTCCCAAATTATTCTGACTTTTAAAATTATTGCTTGACTTTTAATTATTACTAAAAATTGAGATAGTCTTAAATTTACAAAACTATTGTCAATAGGAAACAAGTAACATTTTTTTTTTAAATACTAACATTTAGGAGTGAAATTGTCAGTCCAATGTCCCATTTCAATGGTGTACTTTAGTATATGTTTCCCATACGCCATTCTATTACACAAGGACATTCTCTTACATGGCCCAGATCCACCAAAGTCAGAAAATCATCACTGATATATTACTACCATGTAATGCTCAGACTCCATTCTAGTTTTTGCCAGTTGTCCCCAAATGCCATTCATAGCATCGTGTTATCAGGTGTCTTTAGTTTTTTCAAGTAGTAATAGTTCTTCAGTTTTTTGTTTTTTTTTAAACTTTCAGGATCTTCACGGGTTTTGATTTTGAAGACATTATTTTCAATTTGAGTTTAACTAACGTTTCAATTTAAGATTCAGGTCTGCATTTTTGATAGAAATGTCACAAAAAAGTACATTCTGCTCTTATTGCACCCTCCCAGATGGCACACAATTTAAAGTCCCTCACTGGTAATGACAGTCACTTTGCTGACTTAACTAGCGTAGTTTTTGCAGGGCTTCTCAACTATAAGGTGACTCACTAAAATCAATAAATAGTTTAGGGGGAGGTACTGTGAGTATTCATCAATCCTTAAATTTTATCTTTGACTTATAATATTTCTATCAGTATAGAGTCATTTTTAAATTTTATTCAGTGGGTTATAATACATTACTGTAATTTATTAGGTTGCTATTATTGCCCCGGTGCAAGTTCCTCTAAGCTGGCCTTTGACATCTGCCCATTATTATTTAAGTACAGGCTTATTTTATTCCAAACAAGATGCTTCACACTCATCATCTGCTTCTTTTTCTCTATCCTTAGAATCAGTCATTTCTTTAGGGATCCCTCATTCTTTTAGAAAACAAAGATACACAGGTCAGTACTTGAATACTATGTACATTAAGTGCTACTGAGACGTCACTGCTTCTATGCTGTCTCTGTAGACAGATGGCAAATACATGGATGCTTATGTGTTCTCTTATGTAGTCTACATAAATAGAAAACGTAAGATAAATTTATGACATCACTTCCAATTCCAACCCAATGCCACCAGGGTAACCTTAATTTTCTCCTTTTCCATATTTTTGATTCCTGTCTCCAATTATAAAAAAAAAAAAAAATGGCTTTTATTATTCCTAGATTTACTCCTTAGATAATTTCCCTGAACGCAATCACCTCCTATCACAGCCATAACCCTCCCCTCACACAGGTACCTCTCTCACACTATGCAGTCTCCCATATCGCGTGCCCAGCTACCAGTCCCATTCCAAGTTACCTTCCCACATAGATACACTCCTCACCTTGCTTGGGATCCCATATCCTATGCCAGACTGCCCTTCTGTGCAGACATACTCCTTACCCTGGCATGTTCAGACATCTTCTCATGAACCACCTTCATGTAGTCAATCATGGCTTCCCCCTCCCAACACCGAAGGCAACCTGTCTGAATACTCTCCTTACCTGCTTATCATAACAGGCCCCCTCTGTGGGGACAACTTTGTCACCTGGACAACCTCAACACCCCACATGTAGCCCCTCCTTTTCATCCTTCAGGGTCTAGAATCCTATGCAGAATCACCCCTCTGCCAGCTCAGCAAAGCTTCCTTCTCATCCTCTGAGGCTCCATCATCACATTCCAGGAGGGCAGCCTCTCTGTGCAACATCCTTCACAGCTGCTCTGTCTGACACCTGCCGTGAGCAGCAGTTCTACATGGATGTCCTCCTCACCCTGTTTGGATTTTCTTTTCTTTTTAATTAAATGTTTTATTTAGAGATAATTATAGATTTACATGCTTAGGTGTAAGAAGTAATAGAGAAAAATCCACAAACGCTTTATCCAGTTTCCTGCACAAGTAACATCTTACAGAACCATACTATCACAAACTAGAAGATCAACATTGATAGAACCAACCAATAGTTTCCAGATTTCCCAAGTCTTATATTTAGTAACATGCATGTGTATTTAGCTCTATAAACTTTATTACCTGTATAGACTGGTGCATACTTTACTACAGTCAATAGAAAGAACAGTCCCATCATTACACGAATCCTTCATGTTGTCCTTTTATCAACACACCCACCTTCATCCTGCTCCACCACCACCTCTAATCCCTGGTGGCCACTACTCTGTTCTGTTTCTATAATTGTGTTATTTAAAGGATGTCATACAAATGGAGTCATAAAGCATGTGGCTCTTCAGGATTAGATTTTGGTAATCAGTCCAATTCCTGGATAGCCATCTAAATTGCCAAATTTATAACCAATCCATTCCTTGGTTTTGCTGCACAGTATCCCACAGTATAAATGTACCAAAATTTGTTTAGCTATTACCCCACTGATGGATATCGCAGTTGTTTCAGTTGGGGCTATGATGAATAAAGCTGCTACAAACATTTGGATATAGGCTTGTGACACTGTGCACTGACCTGTACTGTTACACAGAAACCTTGCTCAGTCTGTTTCAGGCCAATTTCTGTTCTGCGCTACCATGTTCCACAGCCTCTCTCTCCTTATTCCAAGTACAGATATCCTCCTTGCTCTGTCCTACCTATTGGAGTTTAAGACAAAATGGTACATAAAGGGGATACTAGGAGGCTGGAGTGAGTGTAAACATTGCGGAAAGGTTCCTTCGGCAAATGTGTTTCCAGCAGCAGCTAGCAGAGTAACTGACAGCAAGTGGTCACTCAGTCACTACCATGAATGAGAGAAGAGACATTTGAAAATTTTTTTGCTCAACAAAATAGATACTATTTAATCTAGCAATTAAAGAATCCAGTATCCTCAGATTAAGAGTAAGAACAAATGATGCCTTTCCTGTTGGGAAAGAATACAAAATATAAGGGCAGAAGAAGTTGGACAGGGCAGCCTGATTCCACTGGAATCAAGTGTCCTTTGATTCCAGATCCTTCCTCCCATATTCAGGTAGGACATTCTGCACACAGATATCCTCTGTGAACCCGTAATGAATTACTCACTTACATGCCAAAATGCTAAGAAGAGAAACACTTATGATTTACCGTTTCAACAAAACTTTCTCTAATTCTGGAATTAAATGTAGTCACTGGAAATTAATTTTCTGAATGATTATTTTTCAAAACTTTTAATTGATTCAATAATTAAGGATTCCCCTCCCCCTATACATACAAACTGTGGTCTCACTATGAATTTCCAAAGGCCAATTAGTTACCTGTGAACTTGATAGAATTGCTCAGCTGAATGTTAATTTCTTACATTTCAAATTTCAGTTCTACAGCAGACCTCACTTCTCAATGCTTTGTAAGTAATTGGATAAGTGTTCCCTGAAAGGCAGTTTACTCTCTTGTATAGATTTGTCAGTTTATGGCCTGCCTCTCACAGGGAGACAACTGTGGTGAACAGTCTTAAACTCTGTATAAGGTGATTTTTCTGACAGTTTTCGAAGAATTGGTCATTACATAAATTAATCCAGAGCCCCAAATTCCCACCTAATAGCAAATTATTTATCCTCCAATTTCCCAAATATTGATCTACCAGTGCTTCTCAAGATAGCCATAGTGAAGGAACAGTTTTTTGATGTTATTTATTTGCTTTTTAAGTTAACTTCCTGCTGATTGATACTTTGTAAAAATACAATGAATGTGAATTACAAAAAAAAAAAAAAAAAGAAAATTAAAAAATAAAACACAAAGTAAAGAATTAAAAATATAAGCTCTAACTCTTTATTAGATCAAGCATATATAAAAAGCACTCTGTCAAATTGCTCTGGGAATTCTAAGTACTTATTCTCAATTTGAGTTCTTATCTTGTCAGAGATGAGTAACAAACAGTACAGTCCGGCGCCCGTCTGCAGACCACACTGAGTGACAGTCCTGCGCCCGTCTGCAGACCGTACTGAGTGACAGTCCTGCGCCCGTCTGCAGATCGTACTGAGTGACAGTCCTGCTCCAGTCTGCAGACCATACTGAGTGACAGTCCTGCGCCCGTCTGCAGATCGTACTGAGTGACAGTCCTGCTCCCGTCTGCAGACCATACTGAGTGACAGTCCTGCGCCCGTCTGCAAATCGTACTGAGTGACAGTCCTGCGCCCATCTGCAGACCATACTGAGTGACACTGGTCAACCCTGATCCATCTCACACCTAATCATATCTGGCTTTGTATTACTTTCTAAGACTTCATTCATTTGCAAATATCCTATATTGTATTAGAGATCTTAAATGCTCTGTGAGGTCAGAGACAATGTTTTCTATTTTGTTAGGATCCCTCAAAGCATTGAACCCAATACAGCTTAATAAATTCCTATTGATCAATAGAAAACAGCTCATTCTATTCCTTTGGTTCCTTCCTCTGTTTTCTCTCTATTGCATTCTCCATCTGAATATAATTTATTTTAAGTATATAATTTATAATATAAATACAAAGTATATAATTTATTTTAATATATAATTTATTTATTTTAGTTTGTGCCTTTTGGAAAACTAAAAATTGATGGCCTGCAGCCTGGATATAAACAATAAATGTGTTTTGTTTGTCCCGCACAATTTATTAAAATAACTCTAACATATTAAAAAATATTGGCAACCCTGTGCTTGCATTCACACACAACAAATGTATAGCACTAAATAGGGCTGCCCCTTCTACGAGGGTGAGCCTCTCAAATTCTCCATGGCCCCTCGTTGGCTGATCCACTTATTTAAGTTACCTGCTCAGGATCTTAAAACCTTTTGAAATGACAATCACCACCCTAAATTAATAAAGTAGATATCAACAAATACTTCACAACAGAAATACAAAAGCACAAACAAAAGGGCTCTTTGTGATGGCAGCTATGTTTTCCCCACAGTTTGTAGGTCCAAAACATTTTGTCACTCCCTGTAAGCCTCACAAAGCCACATGAGAAAGGCAAAGTAGAAAAATGTCACCAATCACAGGAAACAAACTGAGGCTCAGAGGCTAAGGACCTTCCTTCAGACTCCACAGTAACTAACTAGGTGATAAAACCAGCCCCTCCCGGTAGCAGTACCTTGAATAGCCACAAAATAATTTCAGTGGATTTATTTTCTAAATATTTTGTATTCTAACTATAATTAAAAACAAGGTTTTTTTTTTTTTTCCTTCTAATGAAGAAAAGTTACTTTCATATTCATCTGCTCAATCTCTAAAGTAGATCTGTGACAGGAGTTGGTTTCTTTAGCTTCATACTGATAGATTTTTTTTAAAAAGGTCTTCTTACCCACTACTTGGGACTCTTATTATTCCCCCTTGAGCTAACTAAACCTGATCCTTTCTTTCTAAATCAAAGATGTTCCACTGGGCCCAGACCCAAAGCAGAATCCTTTCAGGAACAGATGAGGTCCTGCAAAGAATGCTCCGCATTTTCACAAGGCTCAGTCACCATTTGGAATGCCTTTGGTTCACTCAGCAACAGAAATGTCAGCTTCTTGGAGAGGTCAAACCCAGAATCTTACTCAGAAGCTCCAGGAGATCACAATTTGAGGAATTCTTCTGTCTGGTTATAAAAGCATCCTCAAGCATCCATTAGTAACACTCTGAAACAGGCTATGGGACACTAATGTCTGGAGATCATACCACACAAGTGATCAACTCACAGCTAGCCCCAGCATACATAAGAGCTTTTGACTCTCTGTGGTCCTGGGGATCATTGAAGCAACTTGATTCTGACCATTTTACTACACAAGTGTGTTTTCTGTCAGAGTGGCTACCAACTGCATGTGGCTATTTAAATTTAAACTGATTAAAATTAGATGAAACCAAAAATTCAGTTCCTAGGCATAATTTAAATACCCAGTAGTCACATGAACATGTATTACACAAAGATCTAGTCTTGGCCTGAACTACAGGTAGAGGGCTTGAACCCAGACATTAATTTCAGCCTTTTGTACTGTTGTCAGCTGCAGATGGGTAAGTCCAAGAAGCTATAGAAGGTGCTCAGAGACCCGGGTGGCTGTGAGCTCTGAGCAGCTGACACCACTGGAGATGGATACCCTCTCCAGTGAAAAAGATTGTGGCTCTACATTCATCTACTACAGAGGACTGCGGATTGTACTACTTCACTGAATAAGAAGGAAAGCGTAAGATTGCACATCCAAAACTGGACAGGTAAGATGAGTCATTTGCTCTTCATTAGCCTTTCCTTCTACCCTTGGGAACTGTATCGGTTCTCCATTTTGCTACTCAATGATAATCTCTTGAGGACAGGGACTGTGACTCTTTTTCTATCTCCAATATCTGGTACATATTAGGGGCTCAATAAATACTGAATGAATGTCAACCTTAAAAGTGGATTAGGGTGAAAACAGATTCTATTTTGCCAGCTCCATTCAAGTTTATGCCAGTTGCTCTACTGGATCTGTAATAAAATCCTCCCCCCAAAAAGAATTTTAAATAAATTATATAAATTTTATAATTGTAGTAATTAAATACATTAGCTTAAAAGACATAAAGGTAAGGTGCCAAGAAGACCAATGAGAATAGAAATGTGTGCCTTTAGTAACTATTCCAATTCTATCTGACATGACTTAATACCCAAAGGTTGCTTAAAAAGTATTTTATTCAAAATTCTGACTCAGCTGTTAATCCTACTGATTACAACCTGGGTTCTTTAGTGACAGGATTGGGGCATTAAAATTAAAAATATATACATATAAAATTAACATCTACTTGTGTAAAATGTTCAATTGATATTCTTAACTTCACTTGATAAAAAAGTTAACTGGAATAAACTGAAAACTCACTATATTTAAAATTACTGTCCTGACACCAAAGGCAAAGAGACAAAATTGCAAACTAAATAAGGTTTGTGGTGAGTATGTAAGAGGGCACACCCTATGATCTTATCCTGTTTCCATGTATAGAACATTTGGAGAAAAAAGTTTCTATATTTTTATCCATTTCTGATGTATTAATCTCTTTGCAGATGGGGGGGCTAATGCTAAAAATAATATTGATCAGACTATTCTCTTAATTTTTCTAAAATTATTTTTTTTTCTAAAAATGTGGTTTGGGTTATATTATAGCATCAACAAACATGTACATAAGCACACACTTTTTTTCTTCATAAGAGAGAAAAAAATCTACCACATATTTCCATTTATGCACTAAATTATATTTGATTATTTCAAGAATCATTTGATGAGAAGGTAAGAGAGAATAGTCTGATTTTATTAAAGTCTCTCTTCCTCTCTGGGTTTCCCAATTTCCATTAAAAAAGAGAGAGAGGAGAGACTACTGATCTCTCAGATTAATGAAGAACCTAGAAAAATAAAATACCACACAAAAAGAAATAGGGCAGGGACAGACTCTTTATCAATTTTATCCTTGTCATTTGATCTATATCAAATTTTCTGTGAACTTTTACATAATAGATTCATATTAATCAAAATCCTTAAGACAGAATTATTTAATTATAGTGGCTTCAATTGGAGGACTGTTTGTATTTTTTTTTAATTTTTTAATTTTTTTATTGTTAAATCATAGCTGTGTACATTATTGCAATCGCCTGTACCCATTCTGAGATGCACCGTAGATGTGGCCCCACCCATTACTCTCCCTCCACCGAAACCTCCCCCCTCCCTTCCCCTTCCTTGGCCTTTCACCATAGTCTTGTGCTATAGGTGGGTTATAGCCTTCAGGCAAAAGCTCTAATTTAGCTTCATAGTAGGGTTGAGTACATTGGATACTTTTGCTTCCATTCCTGAGATACTTTTCTAAGAAGAATATGTTCCAGCTATGTGTGGTCAGCTTCCACCTGTAGAGCAACGTTTCATTTTCAGATGCTCTTCCCATAATCTTAGGAAACATACAGGTAGAACAGCCATACGAACTCTGTATGAAGGTAGAATAGGGTATTTGAAATAAATCCTTTTCATTATCCCAAACCGTACCACAAAGAGGCAACATTTGGATACTACTAGTGCAAGTGTTGGGACATTTACTGCTACAGTAACAGGCTTCTTAAAGTGAGTGAAAGTATTCACAAAGTTTCTTAGAGCTTCCAACCATTTTAATTCTCTCTCTCTTGTCTTCTTTTAAATGATGTATAAAATAAATAATGTCAAGACGGCAACAAAATACACTGGGAACTGTGCTGAGTGGAAACAGCTTTCTGTAT
>CAUYPK010101029.1:0-14854 GCA_963574355.1 Loris lydekkerianus | reverse complement strand
TCGTTTCTTAATAGTTTTGAAATGTACCATTGCGTCATGCACATTAGGTGAGGTCCCCACACATACTCTCCCTCATTTCACATCCCCCCTCTCCTCTCTCTCCTCTTCCCTTCTACTTTCTGGACTATAGTTATGCTTTGCCATTCACATGAGTATGTAGGTGATTTCATAGTAGTACTGAATACATTGCATACCTTTTTTTCCATTCTTGAGATACTTACTAAGAAGAGTATGTTCCAGCTCCATCCAGGTAAACATAAAAGATGTGAAGTTTCCATCTTTTTATGGCTACATAGTATTCCATGGTGTACATATACCACAATTTGTTAATCCATTTATGGGGCAGTGGGCACTTGGGCTGTTTCCATGTCTTGGCTATTATGAATTGGGCTGAAAACATTTCTGGTGCAAATGTCTTTGTTGTAAAATAATTTTTGATCATCTTGGTATATACCTAGTAGAGGAATTGCAGGATCGAATAGTAGGTCTACTTTTAGTTCCCTGAGTGTTCTCCAAACTTCTTTCCAAAAAGGTTTCATATTAGCTTACATTCTCACCAGCAGTGTAGAAGCATTCCCTTCTCTCCACATCCACGCCAACATCTGTAATTTTGGGATTTTGTGATGTGGGCTAATCTTACTGGAGTTAGATGATATCTCAAAGTGGTTTTGATTTGCATTTCTCTGATGATTAAGGATGAAGAGCATTTTTTCATATATTTTCTGGCCATGAGCCTTTGTCAGAGAAGTTTCTGTTCAAGTCTCTTGCCCACATAGAAATGGGGTTATTTGTTCTTTTCTTATTGATTAGTATGAGTTCTCTGTAGATTCTAAGTTATCAGACCTTTATCAGAAGCATAACCTACAAAAATTTCCCATTCTGAAGGTTGTTTGTTTGCTTTACTTACCATGATTGTGGATATGCAAAAGCTTTTTAGTTTGATCAGATCCCAGTAATGTATTTTTATTGTTGCTTCAATTATCCAGGGGGTCCTCCTCATAAAATATTCTCCAGGCCAATTTCTTCAAGTGTTTTCCTTGTACTCTTTTCTAGTATTTTTACAGTTTCATGTCTTAAGTTTAAATCTTTTATCCAGTGAGAATCAATTTTTGTTAATGGTGAAGGGTGAGGGTCTAGTTTCAATCTTCTACAGGTTGCCAGCCAGTTCACCCAGCACCATTTATTAAATAGTGAGTCTTTCCCCCACTGAATATTTTTGATAGGCTTGTCGAAGATCAAATGGTGATAAGTAGCTGGGTTCATCTCTTGGTTCTCTATTCTGGTCCATAAATCTGCTGCTCTGTTTTTGTGCCAGTACCATGCTGTTTTGATCACTATATGCTTAGAGTATGGCCTGAACTCTGGTAACGTGATACCTCCTGATTTGTTCTTATTTCTGAGTAATGTATTTGCTATTCGAGGTTTTTTCTGATTCCATATAAAATGAAGTACTATTTTTTCAAGTTCTTTAAAGAGTGACAATGGTGCTTTAATAGGGATTGCATTAAATCTGTAGATTGCTTTGGGTAGTATGGACATTTTAACAATATTGATTCTTCCCAGCCATGAGCATGGCATGTTTTTCTATTTGTTAACATCTTCAGCTATTTCTTTTCTCAGAGTTTCATAGTTCTCTTTATAGAGATCTTTCATGTCCTTTGTTAGGTAAATTCCCAGATATTTCATCTTCTTTGGCACTACTGTAAAAGGAATAGAGTCCTTGATTGTTTTTTCAGCTTGACTATTGTTGGCATGTATAAAAGCTACTGAATTATAAGTATTGATTTTGTATCCTGAGACACTGCTGTATTCCTTGATCACTCTAAGAGTTTTGAAATTGAGTCCCTGGGATTTTCCAGGTATAGGATCATATCATCAGTGAAGAGTGAGAGTTTGATCTCCTCTGACCCTATTTGGATACCCTTGATCACCTTCTCTTGCCTGACTGCTATGGTTAAGACTCCCATGACTATGTTGAATAGCAGTGGAGACAGTGGGCATCCTTGCCTCGTTCCTGATCTGAGTGGAAATGTTTTCAATTTTACACCATTCAACATGATATTGGCTGTGGGTTTGCTGTAGTTGGCTTCTATCAGTTTAAGAAATGTCCCTTCTATGCCTGTTTTCATAAGTGTTATGATCATGAAATCATGCTGGATATTATCAAAGGCTTTTTCTGCATCAATGGAGAGAATCATATGATCTTTGTTTTTTATTTTATTGATGTGATGTGTTATATTTATAGATTTGCGTATGTTGAACCAACCCTGTAACCCTGGAATAAAACCAACTTGATCATGGTGTATAATTTTTTTAATAACAATAACAATGTTTAAGGTAAGGACTAGAAACAAAAACCTTGTAAAGAATGAACAACAATAAATACATTCTATGGTGTATAATTTTTTTGATGTGTTGTTGAATTCTGTTTGCTAAGATCTTATTAAATATTTTTGCATCAATTTTCATTAATGATATTGGTCTATAATTTTCTTTCTTTGTTGGATCGTCTCCTGGTTTGGGGATCAGGGTGATATTTGCTTCATAGAATGTGTTGGGAAGTATTCCTTCTTTTTCTATGCTTTGGAAAATGTTGTATAATATAGGTACTAGTTCCTCTTGAAAGATTTGATAGAATTCAGATGTGAAGCCATATGGTCCTGGACTTAACTTTTTGGGGAGATTTCATATTGTTGATGCAATTTCAGTGATTGACAGGGCTATTCAAGATTTCTAATTCTTTCTGGTTGAGTCTAGGATGGTGGGGAACTTCTAGGTATTGGTCCATTTCTTTCGGATTTTCATATTTCTGGGAATGAACATTTTTGTAGTAATCATTGAGGATTTTTTGAATTTCTGAAGTGTCTGTTTTTATTTCTCCTTTATCATTTCTGATAGACAATATTAGAGATTTTACTTTTCTATTTGTGGTTAGGTTGGCCAAAGGTTTATCAATTTTGTTAATCTTTTCAAAAAACCAACTTTCTGTTTCATTGATCTTCTGAGTGATTCTTTTGTTTTCAATGTCATTTAATTCTGCCCTAATTTTGGTTATTTATTTTCTTCTGCTCAGTTTGGGGTTGGAATGTTCTTCCTTTCCAAGCTGCTTGAGATGATCCATTAAGTTGTTGGCTTCCTCTCTTACTGTTTTCTTGATGAAGGTTTCTAATGCTATAAATTTCCCTCTTAGGACTGCCTTTGCAGTATCCCATAGGTTTTGATAATTTGTGTCATTATCATTTTGTTCCAAAAATTTGGTGATCTCCTTCTCAATCTCATCTTTGACCCAGCTGTCATTCAGCCTAAGATTATTTAGTTTCCATGGCTTTGTGTATGAGGATTCCTGTTGCTGTTGAATTCAACTTTTATTCCACAGTGGTCCGAGAAGATACTAAAAACAATTTCTATACTTTTAAATTTGCTGGGATTAGACTTGTGTCCTAGGATATGATCTATTTTGGAGGATGATCCATGGGCTGATGAGAAGAATGTATCAAGTTTTTCTTCCTCTGCTCAGGAGCCTCTGCTGAGGGTTGCTACCAATCAACCATCTTCCCAGAATTCCTCTGAATTGATTTTTGTAATTCATTTATTTATATATTTATTGAGATAAGTTCCTGCTCTGTTGCCCAGGCTGGAAAGCAGTGGCATCATGTTAGCACGGGGCAACCTCACATTCCTGGGCTCAAATGATCTCCTATCTCAGGCTCTTGACTAGCTGGGACTACAGGCAGTTACCGCCCCATCCAGCTAATTTTTCTATTTTTTTGTAGAATTGGGGTCTCATTACATCGCTCAGGCTGGTCTCAAACCTCTGGCCTCAAGCAATCCTCTCCCCGCAGACTCCCAAAGTGCGAGGATTATAGGAGCCACCACACCCAGCCTGTTGTTAATTTTTTTTCAATTTTTTCTAAACTGACTATATCAACAAGTTCGGTCTGACTGATCAGCAAGTTCAGTCATCAAAACCCTGTAAATAACAGCCCAGCTGTGTTTCATCTGTATATGGTGGTTGGCAGTAGAGTTAAGCTCAAGTAAGGTAGGAATGTGTGTTTATAAATGCATGGTGTAAATTGGAAGTAGACCGTCCCACAGGCCCACATGGCCTGCACGTCAGTCTGTGATTGTTTCATGATTTAACGGTGCAACATTTCCTCCAGAAGAAGCAAGGCCCAGAGGACAGGACCAAGACAGTGTTCAGCGTAGCCTCATGAATATATGTCCAGCCCCTCAAACCTGAGAGCTCCCATTAAACAGCAAAGTTACCCACTTTTTAAAGAAAAATCATAAATTTGATATTGAGAACAGGAAATTTTCTTGAGGTGACTACAACAAATATAGAACTTATAGGGTAATATAGATATCATTTCAATATAGTTTACCGTTTAAATTTAATTAACCAAAAATGTAAGGGAAATTATATAAACAAGGTTTACTTGATTCTTTCCCCTTTTGTTTAACTAAAATTGCTACAAAGGAAGAAAACAGGTAGAAGAGTTTTACTCCTGCTCCCTGTGGGTGTGACTCCCCCTCCTATGTGAGCGCAGACAGTCTCCTGCAGACCATCTCCTGCAGCGCACGCGCAGGTTGATTCTTACCCACTATGCAAGCGCAGAGGCACACACAGGTTGACTCTTAGTTACAGCAGGTAGTCGCCTGACAAGTATGTTATCTGAAACCAGAAGACAGGCAAGGGGATAGATTAACAAAAAAAGAGGGAGAAGAAACAGAAACCAACATCTGTTATATATAATAATATGTATATATATATATACATATTATATATATACATATATATAATATATACATATATATATGGATGTTTATATAAAGACACACACACACAAACCAGAATGTGAGTAATAGCCTTATTAATGCCCTTGTCACAGTTCTGTAGCAGGCAATCCCGGACTGGGAGAGGGCCTAAGGTAAGACTTAAGTCCCTGGCCATCTACTGGTAAAAGTAAAAAAATAAATAAATAAAAGAGGTAAGATTGAAGAGAGACAAAAGGGCATCAAAGACAATCTTGGTGGACTGAATGAGGCCGTGTACTGGTAAGACAGCCGTCACTCTGGCACCTCCCACCCATTACAAGAAGGCACGAAAAGGGTCATGTGAGAGGAGCCCAGTGTTTTTCATTTGAGCAAATCAATAAACCAACCAAATGCACGTGATGAGCTCTTTAAAGTGATTCTGTGGGTATCCCCAAGGTCACTAATTTCCTAAATTATCCCTCTGTTTTCTTCACATTAGGGGTATAACACAGAATTGGTATACTTCCTCCCGTCCCTCCCTCTTCCGCCCCAACACACACACTCACACGTGTTCTGCTCTTGTGCTGTCCCCTCGTATTCTTGAGGTCAATTCCGAGCTGCAGTGCAGATGCAGGGGACAGGGGGCTTTGGAGAATCTCCTCTGTCTTCTTGTAGCAACTTAAGCCAAGACTATGTTCTGCAACCTCTTTCTAGGATCCCAGTGAATTTGGGATTTTTGGTTTTTGTTTTGCCAGATACCCTTGCATTCCACAGGCATTTTGTAGTGCTTTTTTAAGGAAAAATAAAATTAAGCTGTGATTATTGTCAAATTCTTTATCAAGGGAAAGGGAACAAATTAGTGGTACTTATATTCCAGGAAAGATTTTTGCCAACCTTTGAAGTATCTCCTGAGAGATAAGCATGAAGCAGATATGAACTTGTCTATGAGAAGAGAAATTTACAAACTATAACACAGCTTTAAATATCATTTCTATTAAGCATAGTAATATACAAGCACATCAAAATCTTGTTGTAAAGCTCTCTGGAACACAAACACCAGCCAAGACCATCAGCCCTGGCATGCGGCTAAGTGAAACTGAGGCTGTGGTCATTTGGCTGAGATCCCTGACGAAGAGACCCAGATGATATGGAACACTTCCTAGTTGAAGTTCTGCTGAATTAAATGTGGCTTGAATTCACAGACCCACAGGATTTCTATTCCTCTCCAACAGATTTACCGCCTAACCACCTGGCACCAGAGCACCAAGAACAATGGAAAACGGGGCCAACTGTTAGAGGGAATTTTAAGATGCCGAGGACTTCATTCTTGTGAGGACTTGATTCTGCCTGAAAGCAAGTATCCAAATGGTTTTCTGCCCTCCAAAGGGCAGAAACAATAAAACTAATTCAATCAATAAAACTAATCCACTTCATTAAAATCAATAAAACTAATCTATAAAACTTTTAAATCAATAAAACTAATCCACTTTAGGGAGAAACTGTCAGAACAGAAACAGATCATTTAAATGCAGGGAAAAAAATTGATTCTGAAGATGCAAAAGAAAACAGAATCAAGGCAAAGGTACCAGAGGTAGCTGGCAAATCAGCAGAAGGCCTGCAGTTCCAGGCATGTGGGTCAGGTGCCTTGGGAGGCATGTGGAGCTTCCTGAGCACCAGGAAGTGAGGGGAGCATCTGAGACAAGGGAAGAGGACAGGGCCACCTTGTCACTCACACAGCCTGCTCTTCTTAGGAGGTCCCTAGCATGGCCCCTACTTATACTTTTATCGTGAATCATCTAAAAATGAGAGTCAAAGGGAAGGGGAGGGTATAATATTTGAGGAAAGTCAATGGAGAAAATATCAAATGACTCAATGACGGAAAGACGTCCACAACCTGCCCTCATGCACACCAGGCTTACATTGCTTATACGGCCGTAAATGTAAAAAACCACGGCCTGGCGATGATGTGAGGGAGCACAGGGAAAGCACTGCATGGAAAGTGCAGTGAAAGGACCACTCTCTGGGCGGCCTAGACTGACCAGGTCATTTTGGGATGACCATTATGACTCCCTGTCACTTACTGAATGATCACAACATAATGCTTCTTAATTAAACACCTGACTAAAATGTGCTGATAAGTTTAATCCTCAAAATGATCTCTTTCACGTTTTTTCTTTAGGTGTCAATATTTATCAAAAAACAAAACTTGGAGAATTTCTAGAGAGATCAAAATATTTTCTTAAAAAGAAATAAAAACCCTTACATGACAAACCGCTTGGCTTGCATAACTTCTGTCGTCGGACAATTACGGGTCTGCTCCTCTGTGGCAGGCACCACAGGGTCCTGGGGACACAGCCGTGAACACAGTCCGGTGAGGAAGAGAGGTGCCTTCCCTCCTCACACCCGCACAATAAACCACCTCAACTTGGCTGGCTTAAAACAATAGAAACTAATTCTCTCACAAGTTTGGAGGCTAGAAACCCCAAATCAAAATGTCCCCAGGAAGAGACTGCTTTGGGGGGGTCCTATAAATGAATCTACTCTGGCCCCTTCCAGCTCCCTGTACCTGTCAGCAGTCCTTGACTGTGCCACATCGGCTCCCCCTCTATTTGGGAAAAGGGGAAGGGGAATCCTAGGTCACCTGCCCCTACCCGACTCATCCCAGCTAACCTTGCCGCCTCTTGTGGGCCAGAGAGAGGACCAGGTAGGCATGGGAGCATCTGGAATTAGTGGAAGTGGTGAGCAGGGCAGGAAGTGGAGGTGGGGGTGAGAGGAGACCTAGGACATGGGGGTAGACTCGGGGTGCCCAAGATGGGGGGCAGCTGGCATTGTGTTTGCCTGCAGTGCCAGGGCAGGAACTATTGCATGTGCCCCAAGGGGTCCAGGAAGCAGACTGTCAGTTACCTACATTCAGATCAGGGATGTGCTGGGGGTGTCGGCCCCAGACTGCTCGGGTCTCCGGGGGCTCCCAGATGCAGACCGCTATGTTATCTTCCTCGAGGACAATTACCCTCAGGAGCCTGAGGGCTATTCCCTTTAGCAGAAGGGAGAGAGAAAGAAACAGTCTTCGAGGAAGAGAAACAGTCTCAATAGGAAAGTAAACCTTAGAGGTCTCCTTACAAGGGCCTCCGGGAGAGCCCTGAGTAGAAGAAGCAAAAGAGTCAGAGTGAGCAAGTCTGTGAAAGAATGAGCCCTCCCCTGGTGATGCCTGTGGCTCAAAGGAGTAGGGAGATGGCCCCAAATACCGGAGGTGGTGGGTTCAAACCCTGCCCCGGCCAAAAACTGCAAAAAAAAAGAATGAGCACCCCCCAACTGTCTTCTCCTGCAGCCTCTTATTAGACATGATCCCGTGGCTACGTATACCCCAGGTGTAGAGACCCCTAACCACTGTGGTCTCGTCTCGCACGCTCTTGTGTTAGGAGAGCCAAACCCCCAACCCCATGCCCTTGTCCCCAAGGTGCTACATTACCAAGATGTTACCATCGTGCCTAATAATTTCTGAGCCTAACTCTCCATCCTACCTTATATATGGTCTACAATGGGGGGGGGGGGAGGGTGTTTGAATTTCTTGAGGTTTTGCTCACTTCTGCCGTGGTCTCCAGGCCTTGGCTTGCTCATCTGTGCTGTGAGCAGACATTTATTCATCTATTTGAGCTGCAGGGCAGGAGGAGACAGGAGGCTGGGACTCCCAGGAAGCTGAGGGCAGCACAAGGGCCCGGCCAGGGCCCCAGCAGGCGGCTACGTGAATAGTGCACTGTCAGAGCTCAGCCAGCGCCGAGCAATGCTGTCTTGGCCTAACGTTCCTCCAGGAGCAGAACTCCATGGCTCCGTCTCCCTTCTGTCCTCTCTTTCTTGACCCTCTCCAGCCCAACCGCCTGCTAATCTGACTTCTCACCGTCACCCTCCTGGTGGGTGACTCTGTCATACTTGTTCTTATCTTTCTCAGAGAGGTAGGCCTGGGAGCCCAGAAGGGACAGCAAGAGAAGGCCGGGGTCTGCACTGAGCGCCAGCAGGGAAGGCGGCTGCAGCGCACAGGCAGTGGGGTCAGAGGCAGGGCCAGAGCCTGCAGCGGGGACAGCAGTGGGCTTGGAGCTGCCGTCAGAGGACGGCATTCTGCTCAGGAGCTGTGAGCTGCTTAACCCTCTCATGGCTCCCAAGACCCAGTGCTGGTGCTCTTGGGAGAGGGAGGACAGGACATGGACACAAATCTCTTTCAGCCTCTTGATGGTTTCTGCCTGCTAGCGGTCTCAACGTTCAGCCATAAGGTATCTCGCAGCGATGCTGCATCACAGACACTCTGCAACCTTGTCTATGGCTGGGTGGTTGTACTACCTCAGCCTCAGTTTCTTTCTCTTCTTTTGTCCCTTGTCCCACAAGGACACTTGTGATGGCACTTAGGGTCTGCTCAGATAATCCCAAATGAGCTCATCACAATATCATTAATACAATCACACCTGTTAGCATCTAACATTACAGTAACTTTGCTGCCGTTAATGGAAACATTCAGAGGTTCCCTTGATTAGGGTCAACACATGTTTTGGGGCCACCATTTAGTCATTAAAAAAGGTCATAAATACATAAATTTAGGCCGCTACAAGAGCAACGAAGAAAACAAAGCAAGAAGAAAGGATGAGAGAACACAGGAGCTGTTTTCCAGGAGGCGACTAGAGAGGGCCTTGGAGCAGAGCCCTGTTACCCTGGGAGAGAAGCGTTTCAGGCAGATCAGACCAAGTGCAAAGGCCCCGTGCCCAGCTGTGTGTGAGGAGGGGAGAGCATCGGAGAGGCCAGGGTTGTGGAATCAGAGTACAGCAGGATATGGGCAGAGACGCAGAACTTGGATTTTATCATCAGTAATAACAGAAGCCATCGGTGAGCTTAGAGCATAGGAGTGATGATCTGACTTTTGTCACTGTGGGTAATGTGTGGAGAATCAATGACACAGCAGGAGGGCAGGGAGCAGCGGCCACTCGGAGATGACACAGCACCCCGGGAGGGCAACAGCACCTGGGCAGTGGTGTGGAAGCAGCGAGGAGTGAGCCTCTTTATCTCTGCACGGTCAAACCAATTTGCTGAGTGAGTGGACGAGGTGGGAGCGACAGAGGATGACACTGACCATTTTTGCCTACATGACTAGAAAGGTCGAAGTCAGACGAAACATGCGAGATGAGGAGAAGGAGGCTTGGCAACCAACAATTCCATCTGGGAATCCTTGGAATGGAGATGTTCTGTGGTCATCTGGACACAGGAGTCTGGGCTTTAGGATGAAAGACATCACTGGTGAAGAACTGTATGTAAAATTACCACCAAGTCAGGGTACCCGAGGAAGGGCCGAGCTGAGCCCTGAAGCACTCTTCAATTCAGAAATCAGGAGTTGTGGAGGAACCAGGGCAGAGATCTGTAGAGTAAACCAGTGGAAAAGTAAAACCATGCAAGTCTGCTGACCTGGAAACCAAAATTAAGAAAGTGATTCAAGGAGGGTGTCATCAACTGTGTCAAAACAGCCAATATGGCAAATAGATGAGGACTGTGAATTTGAATTGATCACTGCAGCAGTCATGAGGGGTCTTGGTAAGAGCCTTTTAAAAAATTTTATTAGATCATAACTGCATACATTAGTGCATTTATGGGGTACAATGTGGGCACAAAATCCATTTGGAATGAGTTCAAAAGGGAATTTTAAAAAGGAACGGCAAGCAACTAATTTGGACAATAATTGAAATGAATTTCACTTTAAGTGTATTAAGAAGTAAAATAGAGGTTGTTTTTTTTAATTTCAGAAACTATAACCCAATATCATGCTGATGAAATGCTCTAAAGCAGAGGGACAAGTGACAATGAAATCAAGGGAGTGAGAGCAGGCAGGACAAGGTCCGAGGCCTCACTGGCAGACCAGCCTCGGAGAGGGGTGGGCAGGGCCTCCTCACAGAAGGGAATGTGCAGCACACGGCACAGGCACAGGCTGGCAGCTGTGTTGGAGAGATGATGACCAGCTCTTCTGGTGGCGTTCACTGCCCCTGTGCAATCAGAAGCAAGGTCATCAGCTGAGACAAGGGAGGGTAAAGGAGGATGAAGCTTCAGAAGGTGTAGAACAACCTTCAGAGACCCAGAATCAACTGTCTAATAAATTTTCTAGAACAGTTCTATCCTGAAGAAACATAATGCAAGCCACCTGTGGACTTTTGAATTTTCTTTTTTCTTTTTTTTTTTTTTTCTGTCGAAGCAGGAACTCAACTTTATTGCGTCAAGCAGCCGCTTATATAGAGCATGGGGAAGGGGCAGGGAAAGAAGGCGGGGGATGAGGTGCGTGACAGGGTTGGGCCAGTGGCATGGTACCACGTTGGCTGTATCTAGGTAGAGGCAGTTTCAGGCCGGGCCTTGCTGAGTCATTGCTATGTGGAAGTAGCTCGCTAGATCTATGACTTTTGAATTTTCTAATAACCATATTGAAAAGGTAAAAAGATACATATACGCACAATTCATTTCAATAATATAATTTATTTAACCTAACACATTCAAAATATTACCATTTCAACATGTAATCATCATAAAAAATTACTGGGGTATTTTTGATTCTTTGTTTCGGTACCAAGTTTTCAAAAGCCAATGTGCATTTTACTTTTCAGCACTTCTTAATTCACACGAGCCACATTTCAAGTATTTAGTTAGCCCTATGTGGCCAGTGCTCCCACCTTGGACATCGCAGGCCTAGGAAAAAAGAATTTGGGGTAATGGAGAACATGAAGGGATTTTAGAGATCCGGAACCATAAAGTGAAGTGAAATTGGGGTGGCTGGGTGTTCTTCTCCAGACACATTCAGAACTCAGGTACAGACGGAGGCTGGGCTTGACCATGAGTAGACCAGGAGTTGCAAGCATCATTCAACCAAAGGGGTAAAAAGGAAGGGAAGGGGTAGCAAGGATGACCACATGACTGTACTGACTGGCCACAGAACCCAAGCCATGGAAGTTCAGATGGGGAATGAAAAGGCAATAGAGGCAATAGGAGTTGTAGCGCGTTAGAGAACTGAAACCACAGAGTTTGCATAGTAGACAAAGACGTCTAGCCAACTCCCGCCCTCTGCGAGCTAATACTGATTCTTCACATTTACCGATAGCCATGCTACTGAGATGCTATGTGATAAAAGCAACAAAATTGCATACACCAACCTGCCCTATAGCAATCTCATTACTAGGTAGCTACCCAGATGAACAAAAATCATTTTATCACAAGGTCATTTGCACCAGAATGTTTATTGCGGCTCAATTCATGATTGCCAAATCATGGAAGCAACTCAAGTGCCCATCAACCCATGAATGGATTAACAAACTGTGGCATATGTATACTTTGCTGTGGCATATGTATACTTCTTTCCTATTCAGCCATAAGAGAAGATTATGACTTTACATTCATTTTTTATGTTTACCTAGATGGAGTTGAAGCACATTCTTCTTAGTAAAGTATCTTAAGAATGAAAAAAAAGTATTCAATGTGCTCGATATTCATATGAAACTAATATACAATTACATGCCCACATGAATGATAAAAGACAAATATAGTCTAACAAGGGGGAGGAGAGAGGAAGGAGAGGGGAGGGGAGGGAAAAGGGAGGGACATGGGTGGGATCTCACCTAACATGCACAATGCAAGGGTGTTCAGCTGCCCCCTGGGTAGAGGGTTCCTCTACAACTGGAACTTTACCTTGGAAGTGAGAACAATGTAACCTAAAAATTTGTACCTCATATTAAAAAAAACATTATACCTCATATTTTTTAAAAAAGGTAATTTTAAGAACCATGGAGCTTTAAGTCTACAGACAGCCATATTAAACCTTATAGGCCTACTTTAATAAGAAAAAGAAGAGGATTTCACCTTTCAGTTGGACGACCCAGGTGGGTTCCTGGAGGCGTGGAGGATAAACTAGGCCTTGAAGGATGAGTGGGATTTTAACAGTTTATGGGAAAAAGTGAGGAAAAAGCACAAGCACAAACAGAAAAGCAAAAATGGTTAATATTTCTTGTAGTAAAATTGAAAAAACCTTAATATTTATTGAAAGAACCACTAATCATAATAGGGGAGGTAGGCTATTAATAATGATGGGTCTTTAAAGAAAAATACTGGTATAACGTCCCTGGGGGAAGAAAGGTCTTGTCTGTTTTGCTATACAAAGGAATACCTAAGGCTGAGTACTTTATAAAGAAAAGAGGTTATCTGGCTCACAGCTCTGCAGGCTGTACAAAAAGCCAGGCACCAGCATCTGCTTCTGGTGAGGGCTCCGGGCTGCTTCCACCCCTAGCAGAAAGTGAAGGAGAGCCAACTGAGGAGCTCCCATGGCAGAAGGCAAGACACGGAGAAGGTGCCGTTTCAACAAACAGCTCTTCTGAGAACTCTCGGGGGAGCCACTAGGGAGACAACTCCCTCCTTACCTTGAGGAGAACACCAGACCATTCACAAGAGATCTTCCCCCACCACCCAGGAGTCCCCGCCACCAACACCAAGGCTCAAATTCAACATGAGAGTTAGGCTAAAATCTCCAAACTGTAGCAGACTTCATCACGAAATAAAGTCATGCCCCAGGACTACGAAGTCCTCTAGGAGTGGGAAAACTAAATGCCCAAGATTATTCCCAAGAAATAAAGGCCCTTTCTTTTTGGTGCATCTCAGCCCTACACACACACACACACACACACACACACACACACACACACAGACTGTTGGTCTTGCCTTTAGAATTCCATCTCATATGCTCCGTTCTCCTCTTGTGGAAATGGTCATTTATAACCAAAGAGAAGCAATGTGTTTACCTTTTATTCTCAGACTCTGGAAGAAAACCTTTAGAACCAACTAAAATTAGAGTAGATGAGATTTAAAAGATTTCGATTACTATAAACACTTTTAAAATAGTAGCTATCCTCCCACCACACAGACCCACTTTATAATTCTTTTTGAAAACAAGCTGCACATGTATACTGTCATCCTTTTTTCTAAATGTGATGTTGTTTCTATTAATTTTTTTTTATTAAATCATAGCTGTGTACATTGATATGGTCACGGGGCATCATACACTAGCTTCACAGACCATTTGACACACTTTCATCACACTGGTTAACGTAGCCTTCCTGGCATTTTCCCAGTTACTGTGCCAAGACATTTACATTCCACATTTACGAAGTTTCACATATACCCTTGTAAGATGCCCCGCAGGTGTAATTCCACCCCTCCCGCCCCCCACATACCCCCTCCCTCCTCTCCCTTTCCCCCTTTCCCCTATTCTTAGGTTGTAACTGGGTTATAGCCTTCATGTGAAAGCCCTAAATTAGTTTCATAGCAGGGCTGAGTACATTGGGTACTTTTTCTTCCATTCTTGAGATACTTTACTAAGAAGAATATGTTCAGCTCCATCCATGTAAACATGAAAGAGGTAAAGTCTCCATCTTTCTTTAAGGTTGCATAATATTCCAGGGTGTACACATACCACAATTTATTAATCCATTCATGGATCGATGGGCACTTGAGCTTTTTCCATGACTTAGCAATTATGAATAGGGCTGCGATAAACATTCTGGTACAAATATCTTTGTTAAGATGTGATTTTTGGTCTTCTGGGTATTCCCAGCAGAGGAATTACCGGATTGAATGGCAGATGTATTTTTAGATCTCTAAGTGTTCTCCATACGTCTTTCCAAAAGGAATGTATTAATTTGCATTCCCACCAGCAGTGTAGAAGTGTTCCCTTTTCTCCACATCCACGCCAACATCTCTGGTCTTGAGATTTTGTGATATAGGCTAGTCTCACTGGAGTTAAATGATATCTCAAAGTAGTTTTGATTTGCATTCTCTGATGATTAAAGATGATGAGCATTTTTTCATATGTCTGAAGGCCATGCACCCTCTTTAGAAAAGTTTCTCTTCAAATCCCTTGCCCAGGGATTTTTTCTTGCTGATGCATTTGAGTTCTCTGTGGATTCTGGTTATTAAACCTTTGTCAGAGACATAACCTGCAAATATCTTCTCCCATTCTGAGGGCTGTCTGCTTGCTTTACTGACTGTGTTCTTGGCTGTGCAGAAGCTTTTTAGTTTGATCAAGTCCCAGTAATGTATT
>CAUYPK010101028.1:0-39676 GCA_963574355.1 Loris lydekkerianus | reverse complement strand
TACATTTATCCGTTGCTAGCTAGTGGGTTTTCAGTTGGGATCAGATTGTACAACATGGTCCTTTAAAGCAGCGGTGCCCAATCCTTTTGGGCACCAGGGACAGGTTTCATGGAAGACAATCTTTCCATGGACTGGAGGAGGTGGGGGTGGGGGATGGTTTCAGGGTGATTCAAGTGTATTACATCCGTGCTGCAGATCATCAAGCATTACTGTCATAAAGCATGTGCAGACTAGATCCCTAGATCCCTTTTTACTTATATCATTTTTACATTACAACATGTAATGAAATACTTATACAACTCACCATAACGCAGAAGCAGGGGGAGCCCTGAGTTAGTTTTCCTGCAACTAGACAATCTCAGCCTAGCATTACTGCCCCCGCTCCACCTCAGATCAGGTATTAGATTCTCATAAGGAATGCAGAACCTAGATTCCTCACAGGTGTAGTTTACAGTAGGGTTCGTGCTTCCATGAGAATCTCATGCCACAGCTTACCTGCAGGAGGCAGAATGCAGGCAGCGATGTGAGTGACAGACAGCAGCTGTAACAAAGATGAAGCTTTGCTCACCTGCCACCACTCAGCCCTTTGGTGACCATAGGTATAAAGCTATATTCTGGTTTTGGGAGTGTTAAACTTGTGGCAGGCACGCTAGCCCTAGGAAGTCATGAGAGGCAATGAGGACTGCTGAGGTCATTTATCTCATTTTGTAAAAATTAAACGTAAATCTCAGGGTAGTAGTTCGGATCAATATTCCAATAAGAAGGGTAGCTGTTTTCATCTAAATAAAAATTAAAGCTGTAGAAATGCCATATACAAAATTTAAGAATATATTATGTAAAAAATAAGCTAGGGCTAACTCTCTGTATCAAGGAAAAAACAACATTGACTTAGCAACATAAAATGAACAAGAACATAAAAGTAATTTTTCACAAAAGAGTTATTTTGCTCCCGGCCTTTACTGTCATTAGAGCAGATACACATATTGCTCTCTCGTAAGGTCTGAGAACTTTGTTAGTTTGGAGGAAAAGATTAATTCACTTTGTTAAATTAAAAAGCAAATAATTATTGTAAATGCTAAACTAAAATTCATTAGTCGGAAGACAACATTTTTTAAAATTCATTTTTTATTTTTTACCACATTGAAGAATTATAAATAAAATGGCAGCTTTCTACTCATTACTAGTAATTCTGAAATAGATTCTAATAAATAGTACATAAAATACTACGTTAGGCCAACTTATTAGAACCAAGGGCAACCTAACAACAATTCATGATGTTCATGTTAGTACAGATGAAAATGGCACATGATTTAACAATAAGAATTAGAAGTGCTTTTGAAATACTTACCTGCTGGCTGTTTTCACAGAACAGTTTTTCTTGTGTCCTCTTTCAGCTCGGGTATCTCTCAGAAGCTGATGCTATATAAAATGTTAAGACAAAGTTGCAGAAACAAAAATATTTTCATTATATTATTTGGCAAGTAGAAAACATTTCTTCATTCAAAGGGACACTATTTATTTATTTGCACTGCTTTTTTTTTTTTTTTTTTTCCTACTGGTTTCTCTGACAGCAAAGTCTACAGTACCACCTTTGCTGGAGATGCCAGCATCACTGTTACAAAAATGTTAGCACTAGCAAGCCAGTTTCCTGGACAGCTAACCCACTCTCACAGTCAGCTCAGATGTAGCCAAGAACTGGAAGTCTAGAACTCAGTTCTGTCGCTGGTTCTCTGGAGCAGCCCTGGCTCAAGTAAGGTAAGTGAGTAACTGACTTGCTTGTCAACGGCCTCTACCATTGCATTCAGCTGTGTCACCCATGCTGCCATAGAAGAGCTAATATTAATTTCTCTGTACCTACTGGTGTAACATGATAAGACACACAACTTAAAACATTGTTCTTCAAAGAAATTATTGGTTTGGAAATATATAATTACAAAAATATATATATTTGATTGCCTCCTCAAAATGCCTTACCATCCACTTCCTTTCACACTTGCTTTACCCTAACTAATTGGAAAGAAAAAAAAAATCATCAATACTTTTCGCTGTGTGCTTAAACTGTAGCTAATCTTATTTATACAGAAATATGAGTCTATGCAACAAGTTGTACAGAACATTAACAATTAACCCCAACAAAAATAGAAGTCTTATAAGTTATAATGCAGAATAGGTCTGGGTTCTAATCCCAGCTGTTAGGTCCAATAACAGCTTTACATTTACAAGTTGCACAACCTTAGGCAAAGTACTTAAGCCTCAGTCTCAACCTGTAAAACAGAGATAATAAAATCTACCTGTAAGGCTATTGTGAGTATTAAATAAGATAAACCATGTAAAACACTTAGCACTATAAGAGTGGAACACAGAAAATGCTCAAATGTTTCAATTACAGTTATTACAACTTATGAGCCTGGCTGTCAGTGAATACTGTCTGACCAGTATCAATAGCTTTTAATGAGGGATAACTACTTTGAACTATTTGATGACATCATTTAGAATAAATTATTAGTTTATTTGGCTGACTCTCGCTAGACCTTAATTAGATGGCCAAGAATATTCTTTCAGGACTATCTTAACTTAGTAACTTAACTAATTTAACTTAATTTAATTTAAGTTAAGACTAACTTAATTTAATTTAAGTATGTCTTAAATTTCTCTTCAGTATCTACTTCCTTCCATTTCCCCATCCTAGTCCAGATCATCATTTTCTCCCACCTGTAACAGACTCCCACCAAATACCCTCCCCGCCTCTAGCCTTGCTCCCGTTCGCCCATTCTTCATTCTGAAATCAGTATGAGCTTTCTAAAATTAATATTATTGTATTGCTCTTTTGCCTTAAAACCCAAAATCTTGAGGAAGGCTTTCATGGACCTTCATAATTTGATTGAAAATTTGATACATCTCTGAACTTGTACTTACTTCATTTATTTATTTATTTATAACTCGTAATTTATTATGCTTCCTCCCATCCCAGATCTAATTTCCTTACTTCTAAATTATAATATAAATCCCAGCCATATCGAACTTTTTATTAATAGTTTGGGGTATATATCATGATCTCACTTATCTCTGGACCTTTGCTTCAGATATTCAACTTTGCCTGCATCTCCAGAGCTCAGCAATGTGTCTGGAATATTTTTAGTTCTCAACAAACATTTGCCAAATAAATGAATGAATGAATAAATGAGATAAAGAAACAGGGAGTGAGATCTGGTATTTGATGTGTAGCTGAAGCCATATTTCATTATTACTACTTATAGAAAATAGCAACCATTTATCTTAAGTCCATTAATCTGAAAGTGTTTCAATTTAGAAACACTTCGTACCATGAACCCTAAATTATTTCTGAAAAAAAATTAATTACTTTGGCATTTCTTAAGTCTAGTGCCTTTAAAAAAAATATATATATACAAACCAACATTTGTGACACAGATAGCTAGAGGTAAGATGATGAAATCTCAACCTCTATCTTAAATTAATAGTTAATTAAATGTTATGATTCTAAGATAAAAAGATTATTTGAACACTATTCCTGAGGTTTGTGTCAAAACAGTTCAAATGAAGAGCTCAAAATTCCAAACACAATGTAATGAAATAAGAAAAGAATTCTGTTTCTTAGCTTTGAAAAATGTAAATATAAAGAATAAAATAAACATTCGGTTGTACCTACAGGGTCTGGATAGTTCTCAGAGAGGCCACCAACCTGGATGAACTTAAATGAGATAGTATCCTCTCTGATGTTATAGGTCCTTCTGTCAGATTCATATGACAATGTGTTTTCTTCTTCAAATTTATGATTTTGGCAGTCTTTGTACATAAAAATGAGATAAACATCAGAACTACTTAATGCAATGCATCTATATAAAAAAAGCCATCACAAAATCATTGTATCTCTCTTTATCAATAAAATTATAAATCTGGATATTCCACTGTAACTTTAAAACGAAGCTCAGATAAAAACAGAGACTCAGAGCTCTGGATCATGAATTTACCGAGTTAAAATGTGAACACAGATCTTTTTAAGAGACAAAGATGATAAAATAGGGTATTACTAGAAAAACAAAAAATGTATTTGTATTTAAAAGATTCCCAACATTGTTTTTAAAAAAGAAGTCAGGTTATGAATTCAAACTAAAATAAACAAGAATCATTTATCCCTGCTCTATAATAAAATAAGAGCAGTTCATCAGATTCTGAGAAATTCTTCATTCTTCTTATTGATAATTTTTCTATTTCCTTGAACTCCTATCAGTGTCACAAGTGAGGTTACTTTTCAGGGTTCTGACTCAATAATCTCAACTCTGATTAAAAGCAAAATTGATTTCTGAATATGGTGCGAAGTGCTTCTTACCTTCCAACTTTCAGATTGCTGGACTTAGGCCAAACGAAGGTACAATCCCCTTTTTAGTGACCTGCAGATGTATATTAAAAACAACTTATGTAAGAATTACATTAAAGTCCATAAAGAAAAAACCTAGGTATAAAATTTAAAAAATAAGAAGAGAAAGTGTTCTCTGTGAATAAAGACTTTCACTGTTATAGAAAGGGAGTTAAGAATTTCTATGGCTGTTCACGACATTTTTACAAGATTATTAAAAGTCACAAATCCCTATCCCAAGAGGAAGAAGCAAAGAGAAGAATTCTTATTCCATGGAAGTCCCTCTTTACTGACTCATATGCATAAGGCATTCTAGCTTGGGAGTGTTTCTATTGGCAGTCACTTTTTAGGTAATTCCTCAAAGAAATTACCTGCAAAAATAATTGAAAAATTGTATTTTAAAAATAAGTCTGCAAAATTAAGTTTGTCCATATTTAACTCGTAGTGTCCTCCATATTAAAAGAACTAAGTAATATCTAAACTATGACTCATTGATACTTATAAACTCTGTCAAAAAGTCAAACCATAAGATGTTCATGGAGGCAAACTCTTAGAATTAAAGAAGACAGAAAAAAGAAAAAAAGATGCTTCTTACAGTTGTCCTTCCTTCCACCCCTGTACTAACTGTGACATTTCTCTTTTGAGGTCTTTATTGTGCTCCTGTGTGGCTTTCTTAAATATTTATCAATATACCCTAATTACTAATTACCCACCCTAGACTGTAACCACTTCAGAGGAAAAGCTATTTTTTTTTTTTAAATAAATATCTCTTTTGCTAAAAACAGAGAGTGCCAAATAGATAATGGCTGGCAGGTAAGTTATTTAGTAAATGTATAATCAAAGCATGATCACTATGAATCATAAATGGAAATGGGATTTAGTACTGAAAAAAAGCAAGAAAGAAGAATCATAAGACAGGGGAAAGGAATGAGGAGTTAGTATTACTGATTCTTTGTGTTGCCACGCTGGTGTTAGAAAAAGAAAAGGGAACGACGACGCATGCTAATTAGTCATTCACTTAACAACATATTGAAGGATTTTACACCCCTTCATGGTCTTGCACTTCATAATTTGCACCTAGGTTTAAACAACAGTTTACTTTGCTATAGTTAGATCTAAGATCCAAGTTGAACTAACAAATTATTATCCCTCAAAATGTAAGTAGTTTATATTTGTATATTACACGTACAATTGATGCCCATTATTCACAGATTTCACATTTGCAAATTCGTCTACTTGCTGAAATTTATTTGTAACACCAAAACCAACACTTCCAGTGCTTTTGCAGTCATTTGCAAACACCAGTAGGTAGAATGAAACAAATTGGAGTAGCCTGCAACACACGTTGCTAGCTAAGAGCCTTGTTTCAGCTCTCAAAGTGTGAACAAGTACCTTTTTTTGTGGTCTAGTTGGTGCTATGTTTTTGTTTATTCCTGTTTTGGCAATTTCACTGTTTAAAATGGCCACAAGCATAGTGCTGAACTGCTGTCCAGCATTCCTGGTGCAGGAAGGCAGTGATGGGCCTTATAGAGAAATGAAGTGCTTTTACACAACCTTTGTTCAGGCACAGTTATAGTGGTGTTGGCAGTGAGTTCACTGGGATGAATCAACAATAGATATTATAAGGTGTCTTAGAAGGCTAAGTATTGATTAGCTGATGAAGACGTTGTGACCAAAGGCTCAAAGGAACCTAACTCTGAATCCCCCATGAACAGCAATTCATTATTCAATAATTTAGTGTTTGAGTTGACTTTATAGAATATAACTACAGCATGAAATAAGTACTTTTTATAACTGATAACCTATCTAGTCAAGATAAAATCTGAAATAGCATACCAAAGTTTAAGCAAAAGGCTAATTCAAATATTGGTCAAAAAGATTAAAAAAATTAAAAAAACAAAAAAGAACTGGTTCACTTTCTTAACAGTTATTAGCTATTAAAGTTAATTTTTAACTGTACAATAAAGCTTGGCTGACAGCAACCAGATCTGCCATAACCTAAAATAGAAATACTTCAGTATTTCTCAAAATCTAAAGGGTAGAAGAACTTAAAATTTTTTATTTTAGGGTAAAATAATCCTGATGAAACTTAATACCAAAAATACTATCTTATAAGCATTGCACATGAACGGATATGAACCACTTGGAAAAGCAGAAAGTTTAATTTTTTTCATTCTAAATAATAAGATGACCACACAATAGATGTAACTTAGCCAGTTATTATAATTTCTAAACCTATAAAAATAGTGGTACCTATTCTATTATTAATGTTAGAATTATCTTTAAGGAGGCAAATCACTCTCGTGGAAAAAGGCAAGTTAAACAAATCATTAAAACTGAATTCACAAGATATTTTTAATTAGGTTCATGTGTGTTAAGAAATAAAGAATAATTTATAATGAAATATGTGGCACGTTCCCTTTGTAAGTAGGAGAAACTGTGATATAAACAACTGACTACGACTCTGCTTCCGGACCCAGGAAATCAAACATCGCAAGAAAGTCAAGTTACCAATAACTAAGTACAAATTCCACTTCACTACCTACCTACCTTCCTACCCCTCAGAAGTAACGACCCTGAGGACGTGAGGGGTTATCATTTCCTTGAATTTTAAAAATAATTTTTATCATCCACAATGAAAAAAACATTTATCACAAATTTAAGCTCTAAATAACTTTAGCATGCTTCAGAGATAGAGCAAACACTTCAAGGGACAAACAGACTATTTATAGGAACAGTAGCTGAAATGAATGTCAACTCCTTGCTAAGTCGACCACTCCTTGTGCATCTGTGTACCCATAGAGATTTTTAAAAAAAAAATAACAATTCATCTAGAGATATAAGAGATACAAACTTGTAAGAAACCATTGCTATCTTTTAAACTTCACAGATAAAAATATTCTCTTGCTGGCTGATCTTATCTTTAATACAAATTAATACTTAAGCGAGGGACCGTTTTGATACTTTAACTTTGTGAAAAAGAAATGTAAACAGGGAGGTCCTACGAGTGAGGAAGGGAGAGAGCCTTTCCATGGAGGTGACAGGTGTGACTGAGTAAGTGACAGTAAAGGAGAACCCTGACCCTGACTGAGGATCTTTTATTTGGCCAGTGTATTAAGTAATACTGGGGATTCATACCCTTTCTTGTAAAGCTGATCTACTGCCCTGAAGGGAGATGGTTAAATAGGTTAAATATTTGAAAGAGACTGAGTAACTTCCTTGTGTATTAGAACATTCCTTACCTGGTCATGCTCAGTCCTAGCCCCAGGGCTAAACCAATGGCTGTAGAGGAAAAAGAGAAGGAGTTAGCAGTAACCTTTCCAAAAGCACGTGCTCTCACATGATCAATCTGCATGTGCTTGAAAGAAATTTATTTGCCACCAGCAACAGAGCCTTAAATATGTTTTATTTTAATGGATATTTCATGTAATTCTAGAGTTAGACCAATTTTGACAGAAATGTAAGAGTGCTCATAACCTGGTAATTTTCAATTTAAGAAGCAAATCTTGTTAGAATTACATTTCCATTTAATTATGTGAACGTAAACTGCTGGGACTGTATTCATTTTATGAATCAATTCTAGTTATAAAATCTACAAATGCTATCATTTACCACAACTTAATTATAGCATCGTTACAACAAATTATGACCTTTCGATCGTTTGAGTTATAAAACAAATGTTAAAAATACAAGAATATTATACGCTCTGGTTATGCCCCCAGGAACACCACACAAAGACCTTGATATGAATTCTGCAGTGCCAGCAGAAGGTACCTTGGACCCATTCTTTCCACAGTTATAATAGTCTAGACTCTGGCTGAGAACAAATTCAACAACATTAAAAATCCAGAAATCAATGCACCCTCAAAGCCTTGCCTTCTCACATACCCCAGCCCAGCCCATTTTGCTTCAGCTACTCCTTCAACTCTTTGTGGTAATACCTTTTCAACATGAGCCGGTGGGAGCTGATCCTTAGCTATGTGCCGGGCCCTGTGGCAGGATTCTGAATAAAAACTAATTATAAACACCAAGGTCCAGGAAATTGAGGGAGCAATTGTGATAAATTAACCACTAGCAGCCCAGAATCATAAGGAGTGATGCTAATAATACTATTAATGTTGTTTATTATTTCAAAAACCATAATACCATGTAATTCTATGTATTAAGTACTCTTCAGGCACATGACGTGTTTTAATTCCCACACTTATAAAAACCTTACAAAGTTATCCTCATGTTCCAGATGCAGAAATGAGGTTACTTGTCCTAGGTGTGCTTTCACCACACAAGGGGCAAGGAGGTTGAATGGGCACACTTCCTGGGACTCTTCAAAACTTCTCTGTATTCTCTAGCTTCTCTGGTACCAAAATTACTCATAAACAGACCCTCCATTAATAGGCCCTGTCTGTGCTCTGACTGCAATACTTCTCAAAATCATAGACAGTGAAGGTCCTTCAGGTCAGATTCCACCATTGATGTAAGACTGGACACTTACTGGTATTAGTGAATAACATCTGGATTAACTACCAAATTAATTATTTACTGCAGTCCCCCTGCCAGTTTGACTAAGATATTTCTTCATTACAGGTTGTGGCTTTAAAGGATTAAAAAAAAAACCAGTCTCTTGTTCCATCTATCCTTACTTCCTAAACTCCATTCAGAGAAACCACTGTTTTAGACTTTTCCTTTGGTATTTAACGCTACATTTGTAAAGAATATGGTTATACTGATGGCTTGTGCTTAATTGATTTTAGATATTGAGGATTGGCTTCCTATTATCATAAATTTAGCTCTTCTGTAAGTCCTAACCCTCTATTTCCAGTGATAACACCATTTTTGATCAGTCAATTGTGAATACTGACATTATTGTGGCTATGTGAACACTTTCTGCTGCTCAACTTTTCGTTTCTCCTAAAGTTGATATTTGCCTTGTTTTTTCCTTTGCTATTTTTTTCTATGTACTCACTAGCCTTCTTTTTATAGTTGTCACATCTTATCACTGTCAGCTTCCAAATATTTAATAATTTCTGAAAATATATCTATCCTTTCCTCCTTCTTCCCTTCAGTCTCCAGAGATCTCCACCTCGAAGCCCTCTGTCTGCTGGGTCTCATCTGAGCTGCTATTCTGCAGATCTTTTCTAGAGCTTCTGTTCCTTCATTGGCTGTTCATGTCATTTCCCTCCTTGGCTGGACTTCTTGTTTCCTGTGTCCCACAGCTTCGTAGTTCACTTCCACCTTTTGCTGAAGCACTTGCTCAAATAGAAATGCATTGTTCATGTTGACCTTTTTTTAACTCCTTGTTCATTTTCTCCATCATGCGCTTAGTTTTCAGTAGTCAAATCCAATACTTGTTTCTGTTGTTTTTGAATGTGATCTGTATTTTTTCCTCTGGATGCTTTTTGAAGTTTTAAATTTCTTTTCATTTTTTTTTTTCTTTGAAAGTCTTGCTCTCTCACCCTGACTAGAGTGCAGGGACATCATCATAGCTCACAGCAACTTGAAACTCTTGGGCTCAAGCAATCATCTTGCCTCAGCATCCAGAATAGCTGAGACTATAAGTATGCACCATGAAGTCAGGCTAATTTTTCTATTCTTAGTGCAATCGGGGTCTGTAGGCTGGTCTCAAATTCCTGACCTCAAGCATTTCATCCCCCAAGGCCTCCCTGAGTGCTAGGTTTACCATCTTGCTTTTGCCAAGCCTAAATGTTTAAATTTCTTTAGTGGTATACATTTTTCATTTACCGTGTTGGGTGAGACCTATCCATCTGGAAATTTAAGTTCTTCAGTCTGTGAAAATTTTTCTTCTTTTCTCTGATTTTTTCTTCCGTTTTTCTTTTTTCTCTTTTTCTGGAATGTCTAATAAGTAAATGTTGGATCATCTGAATTGATCTGCTACTTTTCTTTTCCCTCCTAAAATTTGATTTTTTTGTTCCACTTGCTAAGCAAGTTATAAATTTTTAAATTAAATTATATTTTTGTTTTTGAAATAATTATAGATTTACATGTAGTTGTAAGAAGTTATACTCAGTGCACCTTTGCCCAGTTTTCAAAAATGATAACATCCTGAAAAATGATAGTGTAACATCACAACTAGAATACTGACATTGACACAGACGAGAAAAATTTCATTAGTACCTTAATCCTTTGTGTTGCCCTTTTACAGCCACACCCACTTCAAACCTAACTCTCCTGTACTTAACCTCTGTTAACCACCTAACCTCTACTCCATTTTTATAATTTTGTCACATTCTGTATGACCTATCTAGAGTAGCTTTTTTTTTTAAGCTCAGCATAATTCTCTGAAAATTCAACCAAAATATTGCATGTATCAATAGCTTTTTCTGTTTTATTCTGAGTAGTATTCCATTGTATAGAGGTAACAGTCTGTTTAACCATTAACTTATTGAAGAGCATACAGGCTGTGTCCATTTCTGGGCTAATAAAGCTATTGTGAAACTAATTTTCATTTTTGCAGGATCAATCACTGAGAGTGAGATTGCTGAGGAGTAGGGTGGTAGTTGCATGTTTAGTTTCATAAGAAACTGACAAACATTTTCAGAATGGCTGACTCATTTTATAATTCCAACAGCCATTTATGAGCGAGTGAGTTTTTCCACATCTTTGATAGCATTTGATGATGTCATTTTTTACTACAGCCTTTCTGATAGATGTGTAGTGTTACCTCATTTTGGTCTTAATTTGCATTTCTCCAATGGATAATGATGCTAAACATCTTTTCCCGTGCTTATTTGGCATCTGTGTATCCTCCTTAGTAATAAAATGGATGTTCATGTCTTTTGCCTATTTTCTTATAAACTTTTTTTACTGTTAAGTTTTTGAAAGGTCTTTCCATATTCTAATCCTTGGTTTGATATTTTTTTTCCTACTTCTGTAGCTTCTTTTCATCCTCTTAAAGGATATTTCCAGAACAAAAATTTAGAATATTGCTGAAGTCTATTCTTCCTCTACTGAATTGCTTTTATACCTTTGTCAAAGATCCACTGGTCATACCTGAGGCCTATTTCTGCGTCCTCTATTTTGTTCCATTAATTTATGTGTCTATCCCTCTGCCAATAACACATGGTCTTGAATACCACAGTATAGCTATGCTGTAAGTCTTAAAATCTGGTAGGGTATCTATGTCACTTTTTTCCTTCTTTCTAGTGGGGTTTGGGTAGGAAGAATCAAAATACATGTTCAGAGAGTCAAATAAGCTAAAAGGCAGTGGAATCACAGAAGCCATGAAGGAAGAAGTTTAAAGACGGGAGTAGTCATTGGTGTTAAATACGGAGAAATCAACAGGGACTGAGAAAACATAATTGATGATGTCCAGAGAAGTTTCTAGGAAGTGATGTGGGAAAAAAAATCAGGATTATAATCTCATAGTTGGATGCAGAAGAGGCCATAGTGTAATCCACTCTTTCTAGTACTTGGCTTCCAAAGTATGAGGCAGAGAAAAGACAGTAAGGTTAAAGAAAAGTAAAGTAAGAGGCTGAAAAATATAGTAGATGATAAAAGAAGCTTTTGGAAAGAAAAAGAAAACCCCTTTCAATCATAAACCCAGGTGTTAGAATCAGCCTTGGTAGGAAAATGGTGGCCTCTTTGTCCCTGTGTCCTAGAGTTTAAAGGAATGAGACAAGACTGGAGACACCTCCTTTGGGCACCCTATCTATTTCATCCTGGCAGATTTAGGTGCTGCTTCTTCTTCTAAACTTTCAGTGTCTTCACAAATATCTCCATTAAAGAAGTTACATTCATATACTGTAGTATAATAGTTTATGCTGGTAATAAATCAGAGGTTCTTGAGAAAGGGATAATGACAATGGTAGTACTGGCAATAGTTTTAGAAAACACAGTAAAAACAATGCCACCCCTCAAGGAATGTTAGATCTCTGCTGAGTGCCACACTCACGACCACGCATGGATTATCTTATTCAATTCTTAGAATAACTCTATGAAACAGTCCCATGACTACTGAAGGTCATAAAGCTATCATGTACTG
Source organism: Loris lydekkerianus (assembly GCA_963574355.1). Taxonomy (NCBI): domain Eukaryota; kingdom Metazoa; phylum Chordata; class Mammalia; order Primates; family Lorisidae; genus Loris; species Loris lydekkerianus. The sequence goes on along the minus strand of CAUYPK010101028.1, from coordinate 27,302 downwards.
GAATCAGTCTGAATCCAGGCTTTCTGACCCTGCAGACTGTATTCATAACAACATCCCCCTTCACTGCCTAACATCATGTTTTTGGACCAGGAGGGCAAGAGTTGGTTCTCATTTTTTTTTTTTTTTTTGTGCTCTCAGAACCTAGCAAAATACCTGGAAAACAAAAAGTTATTTAACTTTTCAGTGAAAAATGAGTGGAGGAGAACATGAAGAGGAAGCAGTCCTTAAAAGAGGCACATTTCTGTAAAGGAAGGGGAGGGAAAAATGCCCTAAAATAAAATGGAGGTGTAGGGGCACTAGCTTACATAGACAGGGTGCCAAAAAAATGAATATACCCTTTAAGAAAGGATAAACTCTATGTTAAAATTGTAATATTTAATATATGCCAGTAACAAAAGATGAATCCTAGTCCCATTGAGGACCCCCTGTAATCACAGAAGTCCAACATGACTTGAGTATTACAAATGTAATGCAGTTTTCTCCTGGCTTAAAAGGTGTATATATTTTTTGGGCACCCTCTCTCTATATATGTTTACACCAAAGCCAAGATTCTAGAAGGCATTCACAGAGATACTAACAGTGAAAGAAATGTCTGGGAGCAGGGAGCACAGAATAGTCTAAACCTGATCAAGTGCAGAGAAGGGGTAGGCTGAGTTACCTGTTTTGACAATTCAAAGGGCTTGAATGTGGTTTCCAAGTTTAGTTCTCTAAGAACCAGATGCAGTTTAGGCATGTCTAGGAACAAAGCCTGACTTATTATTTCATTTAATCTTCATCAGAGCTCTGCTGGTAACAGGAATTGCTGTCACCTATGGAGCCCTCATTACAATAGTCTTTTAAGTACGGTAGAGCAGTTGTGGTTGGTAAATGAAGCAGAAGGAATTTTTTTCTTTTCTTTTCTTCTTTTTTTTTTTTTTTTTAACATGACTAGAAAATAAACCATTGGGGAAGAAGGTTTTTTAAAACTAAAATCTCTGTAGATGCACAGTTCTACACTAATTCTTTCTCACTGGTCCTTAATCCCTTTTCTCCACCCACAGTGTTGAACAACAGGCAGCAGAAACGTATAGGATTTCATGGGAAGTCAATTAATATTAGAACTCAGCAAAAGGACAAAACCAACCTAGAAATACTTAACTGACGTCTCCTAAAATGTACTTTTCAGAAAGAAAGAGCTATTGCAGCTTAGAATACAGATTGTTATTGCTAGAGATAAGTTTCTATTTTGGGGCTTGGAAGCATAATTTTATTTTATTTAATAGTGGGTTTCATATATATAAAATGATCAAAAGCTGTGCTATCCAATATGATAGCCACTAGCCATATATGCTATTGAAATTTAAGTTTCAATTAATATTAAAAATTAAGTTTCTCAGTTGTCATAGCACATTTCAGGGGCTAAAGGCACATGTGGTTTACTGGCTATCACAATGGGCGGTGAAGATATAGAACATTTCTATTGTTGGGAAGAGTTCTATTGGATGACACTGGTCTAAGTGCATTATCACTGAAGGTAAAATTAAGTTTGGAAACTAAGTTTGAAAACAATCTTCTACATAAACATCTTTCCTGTGAACCCTAACTGTTCTATTGAAGAAACTTTCAAGTACGAAGAAGCATGTAATAGAGGAAAAGGGGGCAGAGAAGTGGAAACATACACCAAACTCTTAACCCAACATCCTAAAACAGCATTTCGTAGATCAAGATATGGAAATAAAAATTAGGGGAAGAGGATAGGGCATTAAGCAGCCAGGTGGCTAGGTAAGACCTAGGCCCTGATAGCAAACATAACTGAAGATGCCAAAAGATTAAGGAACATTGTCACTATAGAAAGTTACAGAGAGTTCATTCACCTCAAATGACCAAATAAACAAAGGCAAGTCAAAACCTTAAGCGACTTTCTGTTTTTCTTAGGAGAAAGACTCTTCAACATGAACTACCAGGTTTGATATCATGTGGTCCTTGCCTCTCCTTCTCCAATCTCATCACGTACTACACTTTCTTGCTTCACACCATGTGCATATTCTGCTTGAGCAACTGTTTAGTTCAGGGAGGTAGTAAAAACATTAAAAACAGTGGTGCATATGAAAGTTGCCTGAAAAATAAAATACACTGCATATAAAGTACCATCACCACCATGGTCAGCATTTTGTAATGTTTTATAACTAATTTAATAATCCTTCTGTTATTTTATATAAACATGGACCAATAATATGCTTATTTCATAACTATAAATTAAGACACATGTAAGCTAAATGACTTACTTAAGGGAGTCACAGTGAATCAGAGGAGAAATTGATCCCTATTTCTTATTTTCTCTATCTAGAGCTAAAGCCACTTTCACGATAAGGCAATAGATGCTAAATTTAAAAGTGTAAAAGTATTCCCAGTAAACATAACCTTTAATCCAGGCAAACCTTGCTTTAAGCAAACTCGATATTGACACAAAAGATAAAATAAGGGGTGAATATTTGCTTTATAAAGGAATTCATCATAGGATTATAATGAGTTAACCATGTGCATTCAAAATAAGTTTGATTTATATACAATTCCTCTGGTAAATATCTTAAAAATAAATAAAAGTAAAATACAAATATCAATTTCAAAATAAATTAATAAATCATATTTATCTCTAGAAGTAAATATCTCATAAGTGATTAGGAAAAGAGAAAAGAAAAATTTCTGGAGTCATTCAGAGTACATAAATAGAATCTGAATCAATAAAAAGTAACCTCATTTTATGTTTATATATATATTTTCAAAATGTAGCCATAAATTAATTTTATTTTTCATATTTTCATATTTGAATTTTTAGAAAGTCATCAGAATAATCAAATGTGAATTTTAAAACTTCACAGGTTATTTTCACTCAGAAATTTGATACTAACTTCTCCGTGTTAGCTGGATTGAGCCTGCTGTCACTTTGAGTTATTAAGATAAGTTAGTTATCTTAATATTTCACTTGTCTGTGTTAAATATTTCATATTAAAAGAAAACCTATCATATACTGACAACTGGACTTTAAATACAGCATATGTTTTCCAAGGAAATAATTAGTGGATGATATTTAAAATGTAGTACAATGTTGTGTTATTTTATTAAAATGATTACATTTTTGTAATTTTGATACCCTGCAAAGCTTTTCAATATTTGTCTAGAACACGTTAGTTTACCTTTAAAAATGAAACTTCATATTCCAACATGTGTGGAGTGGGGTTGGCTATACACTGAATTAATATGAGTAAATTAGATTTTTATAATTTAAATTTTAAAATTTTATTTTTATAGAAACAGTCTACATTTTTATTGATCTGATTCCACTCATCTCATCCGCTGAGCTGAGAACTACTGGTGAGGTGAGCTTTTCCACACTGAGCACCATACTGGGTGCTGTTCTACTAACTCTGAAAACATCTCTTTTCCTTCCCCAGCCCAGCAGCTCTATTCCCTTTGATCAGCCATTCCTAGGCTGCCCTACACTGAACTTTGTTAACAGTACGACCATCTCATCACATGGATTCAAGACTAAAAATTCTTTAATATTCTTTCATTATAGCCTACAAAATACTTTGCTCTATTTTGAAGCTTCAAATTCTAAAAAGTGGAATGATTGTAAGTATTCCTATGACAAACCATTTTTGGAGGGGATTTTCCATAGCAAAACAAATATTGACTTAGAGGAATCATTAACTGAAATAGTAGTTGCCGCTTACTGTCCAATTAGGAGTCTCTAAATATTTAGTAATTTAATGACTACTTCTTGCAATTCTTAGGAGTTCTTTATTACAAGCTCAGAGGTAAGCAGTAAAGTTTACACAAAGCCATGGTTAATCTATGTTTTCCTTATACTCTTGTGGAAGCATCAGGAAAGGGTGCGTTGATGACGACTAGTTAACATGACACTGAAAACTGGACCACTTGTTAGCTGCATTAACACACTAGGCTGAAGATTTTCTGTTCCCTTTTCACTGTCAAAATGATCACATTGTGATAGTGTAAAATGACAGGAAGAAATTGAAGATTCCATTATTCTCTTCAAAGATAGAAGAACTGATGTAAGGGACTCAGAGCATCAGAATAAAGGGATATGGTGAGAAGGCCTGACCGTGACGTCTTGGAGTTTACTATCCTTAACGTAACTGTGAAGGGTAATAGAAGGAACACAGAGACACCTCGGTTCTTGATCAGTAACTTAGTAGTTATGTGACCCAGAATGAGTGGCAGAGCCACTTTGAATTTTAGGTTTTTCACATTCAAAACAGGGCTCATAATCCATACCCTGCTTACTTTGCAGTGCTGATATGGGTATAGTACGAAGCGAACATATTCAAAATGCTAAGCAATGTAACTATAAAAATGTATCATTATTTTAATATTTTCATTGAGGCTTTCCACACCCTCTAAATATAAAATAATATGTCCGCTGAAATAAAATGTGAAAAATATCAAAATGTACTCCTACCTCATACCTCCACAATAAAATATAAAACCAACCTACAATCCCATCATCCAGGGGTGGCCAAATTTTGTGCTTATTTCTGGTGGTGGTCTGTTCTACATCTTTGGACAGTTAAGTGTGTGAATTGAAGCAAGTTATTTAGCCTTTAAGAGCCTCAAGTTCTCATCTGCAGAAATCAGGAGATTGGACAGGATAGTGTCTAAGATCCACTCTAGTTCAAGTACTTGCTTCTTCTGCCAAGTGTCCATTGTATATAATGAGTATTCAGTTGGTCCCTTCATGAATACTTTCCATCACTACCCAACAGAAGAACTAGATAACTGACTTGAGAGCCATGCAATAAATACACTAATGAAAGCTGATGAGCAAAAAAAAAAGTCCATGTGTAACTTTCATGATATCTGCCAACACAGATAAGCAAAAAAGTCCCTCATAATCTGCATGTAGGCCATGGGTTGGACATCCCTCAAATATTTTTCATGAAGACACCTATAATTTTTCAACATAAACTTGAATAGCCACAAAAAATTAATTTTGTATCAATTATATTTTAATATTTAAAAATACAACTATTGAACCAGCCATTCAAATACTGTAGAACCACCCAAACGACTGTAATAAACTGGTCAGCATATGGAGGTGGCCAAAATAAGGAACTAGGCCTACTGTACTGGTACTTATGTGTCCTTTACTTTCTTGTACAGCTTTTATTAGAGAATAGCATGCAAAAATCATACATAATCAAAACACGGTAAAATCATGCATATAGTACCATATAAAATTAATACAGTTATTGTTTTCTCATAGTTTAATCATTCTTGCTGGAAAAAAAAGAGTAAATTTTTTTTCCCCCCCTTATTACTAACATAAGTGGAGAAAGCTCAACACTAGCTACACCACTCAGCACACCTGGGCATTTTTCCACAGCAAATAATTTCAATGGATTATCAGATGCTTGACGTCCTCCTCTCTTGGAGTCTCTATAATTTCTGTGCCACCCTCACTTGCTTCTTCCACTTCATCAGCTCTTTTGTGTAATTTTATGCTGATCTGTGCATCAGTCACTATTGCTTGGAAGACGGCTCTGGGTCGGGTTCCTTATAGGTTGCCACCTCATCATCCATTACAACAAAACCTTCAAAGTTCACTACTTTGAATTCTGCCATGGGAGATGGATTGTCTCATGGGACCAAAACATTGTGCTCTTAGGTTGTAACAAATCCAGCTTTTTTTAAACACTTTTTTACTGTTTCTGGCTGAACTTTATTCCAAGCAGAACTCATGCCGGGGGCAGCATGCAGAGAGTTAACTGAGGCAGTGATGAAGCTGCTGCCTCCACAGGCAGCCACAGGTTTGTATTTGAGTAATGACCCACTGCAGGAGCCGGGGTGCATTTTAAATGTTTGATGATAAGAGGCTGGCTTTTTAAGGTCATGTTTAGGGGCAGAAATTTCAGTGTCACGTTTGTGAGATGATTCACTGCGGGAGGCCAGGACAGTTGCCTACCATCAGTAGAACAGACTGTTTCTTCTTCACTTCTCAGTCGATAACCCTTACCCACTCCTCAAACAGGGCACCAGTCATCCATGTGTACTGTTTGCTCTCCAAGTGATGGGGAGGTCTTCAGGCTTCAGGTTCTTGGATGTGTGTGGCGTGGCCGATTTACCAGTCACCAAAGGCGTTAGTTTCTCTTCTGTTCAGCTACTGTAAAGCAGAACTGAGAAACATTCTTTGGAAAGTTTTTACTCTGACATTTCATGCTGAGGCTCCCATTGGGCATCACCTTGAAAAAGACTCCACCCTCTTCAGTATTAAAGACACTGTTATCTTTGAAGCTTTTGGTGAAATCTGGAAACTTTTGATGAACTCTTTCATAACTTCCACTGAACTTCATTGGATTCACTGCACAAGAAGTTCTGGGACATCTCCTGTCACAGTTTAAATTTTTCGAGCCAACCACGTGCTGCTTGGAAATCTGCCACCCCAAGTTCCTGTGAGAATTTTTTTAGCAACTTCTTGGGTTATTGGTCCAGAGTTCTGGGCATTAACTGCCCTCATTTGTTTGAACTAGTTTAATGTGGCTTCCCTGACTTCACTGAGGGAGGTTTTCCTACTTTTCCTCTGTAGGAGAAAAAGCTTTCTTTCCCATATCTCTCTCTAAGCACTCATGTGTATATTTCTGGATGTTGCTAACACCAAAATGTTCTGTCTTTCTTTGGCTGCTGCTTTCCAGAAAATGCAGAAGATGATTCTATTCCTTGAGTCTCAGTTCTCTGAGTGCTTCCCTTTGGGCCATCATGCCTCAATCAGCTATCAGTTTTTTCAGTAATTGTAGAATGTACCTATAGTTCAGATAGTTCTTCATTGAAAAAATCTTCTACAATATGTGATAAACAATAGAATGTTAGGTGTAAGCCAACATGTGGTGGTAATAAAAAATAAAAATATAATTTATACTAAAGAAAAAATGATACAACTAAAGGGTGGACTCAAACAGTCAAGTTATAGAGGACAAATTAATATTGTATGTTATAGTTGAAGTGGTCAAGATGCACCTTACGGAGGTGGTGAATATAAAAAGGTCAGCCTTCCACTGACTGAGTACATGTGGTGCATGTCCAATCTATGAAAATTACATCAACGTAAGGAGTGGTCAATATAGGAAGGTGGGAAGGTAGTCAACTATGGAGGTTCTGTTTTATATACACTGGAATCTAAATATCACTGTGATTTGATATTTTCCATTATTCACTTAAAACAAAACCAAAACCAGATATACATTATCTTTCAAACTTGAAAATTCTATGATTTATTTTTCTTCTTAAACTCATATTACCAATTCACTTCTTTATGTAAATTTATCCTAGTAAATTTTTTACTTATGGAAGACTTTTACTAGTTACCCTACCATATTCTTCTATAGCAAAAAATATGTATGTGTGTATTTTTCTGAAATGTCTGTGACTCTAAGACTAGTTAAAAAATTATTTTGAAAGGTGTATCAGTAAATGCTGATAACAATTTTTGGTAGTTAATAATAATCAGTCATTTAGGGTCTGAAACAGAAACGAATAGTATTTAATTAATCAAACCAACACAAATATATTTTGATAATGTAAAACATAGAAAATAAAATTTTATTAGAAAGACATTAATGAGCTTCCCACTCAAATTAGTTCATGTAGACTTTGATGAATATTACTTTTGGCATCAATTATATTACTATATTTTAATTTTTATAGATTTGAGTGTTCAGAAACCTTGTTCACACAAATTGATAAATTGGAATAAAAGGTATTTGGTTCAAGCAGTCATTTGATTATTCGAACTCCTTCAGAGATTTATGCCAAAAGTCACAGGATGCTTTCCAGATGAGGGAATATTTTTAATAATCTACTCACTACTGAAAGAAAAGAATGACAGACTAGCTTCCTAATTTGCAAAACGCCTTGTGACTTAGTCATTAGACTATCCCTCAACATCAATACCAGTACAACATTTGAAATGTCTCCCTATTTGGAACCAAAAAGGATTTTACATTATATACCAAAATGAGATTAGGATTGATGGGAGCATCTTTTTTTCCTAAAGTAGGATAAATGCAATTGTGAAAACTAAGAACCAGAACTTTAACCTTGGCTGATAATTTTCTGGGAAGAAGTTTATAGATGAAAGCAGGGAATTTGAAAATAGACTCCCTTAAAACTACTGGTGACCATGATTTTCTTAGAAATTAATCACATAAACCTTAGTAGGGAATGAACACCTAGCTTTTTCTACTATGAGACGCTGAATTTGATAAGAGTTAGTTACATGTGTCTGACAGAGGAGCCGTATGAATGGAAGAAGGGGAAGAGGCAGAATGGAACCATTTATTCCAGCTAGAAAATCATATATGTATATAACACAAACTCTCTGGCCCCACAGTGCACACCAACCTTATACCACCTTCTGTTAAATGGAATGATAGGAAAATTTCAAATATTGGGTTTTCCTCCTAGGAACATAAAAGAGACAAAGGGAGGCAAAATGGGGTCAGTTTAAAGCAGAGAGACAGGCCAGTCCCCACCAGAGCGCCAACTCAAGACTATACATCTGAGACTCTGGATTCTCTATGTGCGCCTGTGCACGTGTGTGTGTGTCTGTCTGTACAAAGTTGCCTGAGTACTTATTCATCTGTGTAAAAGAAAATTCTCATGATCAGTGTCCTGTGGTTTCTCCTGACAAGCTAAAACAGCCTATGGAACACAACTACCTTGTATGAAAGTCTTACAATTGTGAAATTTCTGTTTGGAAAATCACATTTGGAACCCCTAAATGGAAACAGGCAGTGGTGTGGAAGTGAGATTTAACAAGCCACATGACCTGATTACAACTCTAGTCTACACTTTGCTTTGAATACCTCTCTGTAGGAGATATATATCTATATATAAAATTTTTTTTTTAATTACTGGGGATTCATTGAGGGTACAAAGAACCAGGTTACACTGATTGCACTTGTTAGATAAAGACCCTCTTATACTTGTGTCCTGCCCCTAAAAGGCGTACCACACACCAAGTACGATTTCTCTGAAAAAGAGAATGACCCAGTTGAAAAGCTTTCTTTCTAGTTTGATCAGGTCCCAGTAGTGTATTTAAAGTTTCATGATCCCTGAAATTTTAAAAATTAGCAATGGGATGACCAGCAGGGGGCATTAAAATATCTATTGTTACTATCTCAAAAGTTATACCAAAAATTCTATTTTCTCAAATTTATATAATTCTTTCAATAGCCCCCAAATTAGAAATAACTTCAAGCATGGAATATTTAAACACTTTTGTATATTTTGCATGTGATTTGCATAATCTTAACAGTAAAATTATTATATAAATTAATGCACTTATGTCATTTGAAACACCAAGTATTTCTGAGAACTTTTTTCATTTTAACCCAATAGAAGATCTAGATAGAAAATAGATTGCTAAAATTTCAGAAAACGCAAGAATTATAAATGTAAAAAAAGAAAGCTCAGATGTACGTAAGCTGCTAAACTTTAATAGAAGTAACTTATTAATTATCAAGGCACGATTTTTCTAATTCATAACATTGATAACATTTCAAAAAATGTTCTGAGAAGCTGCAAGCATAATAAATATATCTGGTCTTGGTCCCAGGGCATCAAAACTCTTTGGAATTTCCAGTGAGAGATGCATCTTTATTGTGTTACTGAGGCCACTCAAGGTGGCCAGGTAGCTGCAGGACAGGAGCAGTCACCAGATTAGAGGGTTGCAATACTGAATCAGCCTGACCTTGAGAGAGGGGAGCGGGATTGGAGGTTGACTTCCGACTTTAATCTATGGCCAATGATTTAATCAACGATGTCAACAAAATCTCCAGCCTATGAGTTTCCTAGTTGGTAGTACGTCCTGCTTCCACATGCAAAGGTCATGGCAGTTCAGTGCAATGCGGTTCTTAGTTCCTCTAGTAACTTCCCAATTATCACTGCATTAACCTCTCCACTTGACCTGCCTACACTTTATCTCCCTTTCCAATTCTTACGCCCTAGCAACACTTCCTTTCTGAGAATTTACTACCATCAAATTCACTCCATTAAAGTATAGACTCTGTGATTTTTAGTGTCCTCACAGAGTCACATAACAATCACCCCCCACCCAAGCCCCCATATCCATTAGTAGTCAGCTGCTCGGTCACATCTCTGCAGTCCCTAACAGCTATCTAACTCTCTATTTTTATGGATTTGCCTATTCTGGAACATTTCTTATTAATATTATCACACAATATGTGGTTTCTTTTACTCAGTAGAAGGTTCTCAAGATTCATTCATGTTCTAACATGTATCAATACTTCATTCCTTTCTATGGCTAAATAAATAATAATTTATTCCATCTTATGGATGTACTCTATTTTGTTTTTCTATTCATCAGTTGATGGACATTTGGGTTGTTTCCACTTTGGGGCTCTTATGAATGCAGTTGCTTTGAACAATCTGGTGCAAGTCTTATTTTTTTTCCCATTTTATCCATTTTTAAGTGTACAGCTCAGTAGCATTATGTACCTTCACACTGTTAGGCAACCATCACCACTCTCCGCCTTTGTAACTTCTTCCGTCATCCCAAACTGAAACTTCTGCACCCAGTAAACAGCAGCTCCTCACTCCCCCTCTCCCTAGCTTGTGGTACCCACTCTTCTGTCTCCGTGAACTTGACTATTCTAGGCATCTCACGGAAATGGAATCATACCATGTTCATCTGTGGCTTATTCCACTTAGCATAGCATCTTCAAGGTTCACCCATTTTGCAGCATATACCAGAATTTTGTTCTTTTTTTTTGTAGAGACAGTCTCATTTTATCGCACTAGGTAAAGTGCCATGGTGTCACGGCTCACAGCAACCTCCAGCTCTTGGGCTTAAGCAATTCTCTTGCCTCAGCCTCCCGAGCAGCTGGGACTACAGGCGCCTGCCACAACGCCCGGCTATTTTTTTGTTGCAGTTTGGCTGGGGCCGGATTTGAACCCGCCACCCTCGGAATATGGGGCCGGGGCCCCACTCACTGAGCCACAGACACTGCCCAGAATTTTGTTCCTTTTTAAGGCTGAATAATATTCCATTCTCTGTATTATCACATTTTATCTATTCATTTGTTGTTTATCATTGCATTATTTCCACCTTTTGGCTACTATGAATACTGCTGCTCTGAACAGGGATATAAAAACATCTGTTTAAGTCTGTGTTTTTCTGTTTTTTTGAGTATATACCCAGAAATGGAATTGTTGGATCATATGGTAATTTATGTTTAATTGTTTAAGGAACCGCCATACTGGTTTTCCACAGTATACATTTTTATGTGAATATGTTTTTAGTTCTTTTGGGTATATACCTAGGAGTGAATTGCATGGTTATACACATAGGGTATCTCTACTCAAACCTTTTGAGGTACCATTTGTTTTCCATAGTTGACCGCACTATTTATTTATTTATTTTGCAGTTTTTAGCCAGGGCAGGGTTTGAACACGCCACCTCTGGTATATGGGGCCAGTGCCCTACTCCTTTGAGCACAGGCTCCACGCAGTTGACTGCACTATTTTACATTACAACCAGCATCTTTTAAAAATCATATCCAGTAACAGTGATTTAGTTAACCACATTTTCAAATTTCCAAAAGGTACCAGGCTAGTTGGGAGGCTGAAGTAAGAGGACTGTTTAAGCCCAAGAGTCTGAGACCAGCCTGGGCAACATAATGAAACCCAGTCACTTAAAAAAAATTTTTCCATGAGACCTGCAGTACTATTCAGAATTAAAACCTAGTAGAATTTAAATTAGAATAGCTCACTGTTAGAAAGCACCGCTGAGTATACCCTCCCCCCACTCCTCCTGTTACACATCACTTGTCAAGCCCACTTACTGGCTAATTCCAGCTTTGGCTGGAGTTTTCATAAGGTATCCCCCAGCAATATCATTCTCTCTCTTTTTCTTATCTTTTATATATAAGGAATTTTTAAGTTTTTCCTGGACAGGTGAAGAATCCCTAGTTTTTTATTTTTTACTTACCACTATACTAACGAGGAAGAATCTCTACTTTCCTTCAAAAGTCCAGAATAATAATCTCTCCTAGCATACTGTTTTGTTGAATAAACCAGATACAGTTGATCTTCATTATTCACAAATTCCATATTTGTGAATTTGCCTATTCACTAAAATGTATCTACAACAGCAAAATGATCACTTCAGGGGTTTTCAGGGTCCTTCACAGAGCAGCAAAAAATTTCTTCATATGTACTGCAATAAGAATCTTTCTTAGTTACAGTGAGGATCAAATAATAGACAGAGGAGCTCTTTGTCAAGCACTAAAATGTAACAAAGATGTTACCAGACTGGGTCTGAAAGTGCTATCACACCCCCAAGCACAGTACACTGCCTTGTAAAGTTCAAAACAGAATATTTCTAGGATTTTAAAGGAGGTAAATCTGACAAGGCCATTTTAAAATTTAGTTACAGATTGCAAATGTTCTTGAGTTTAAGAATACACTTTTATAAGCAGAAACAGAGCTTGAAAAAAAAAAATTACAGTTTCGATGCTAGATAGATTCTAGCCCTACTAGTTTTTCAGCATAACCTTGCACTGCAAAAGTAGTTTAGAGTTTTATAAACATCAAGTCTAAACTGCTACTCTGGCAGAGGCAGACTCCATGAGCATTGCTTCAGAAGAGGTGGATGACCCACAACATCATCAAAATATCACTGAGTCAGGTACAAGGTCTAGATCGTGGAACTTTAAATGTTATTTTGATAGGTAGTTACAGTTAAGATCTCTATTGTGTGTTACTCAAACTGTGGGTATTCCTACTTCTTACTAAAAGAACTTAAGTAAACACTTGGGACTCCCCATAAATATCCAATGAAAATCATCCATTGATGAAAAGCAGTTAAATTATTCTCACTAATATTGGGGAGTAGACTGCCTTATAATTTTTAGAACATATTGTTTGAAGAAGGTATAAACATTTTTTTTGATCTCATATTGAAGTTATTGTAATTCTCAGTGCTTTATGTCAATCCAGATATTTGAAGCAAAAGATATTTAAATACAAGTTATCTCTATTTGAATAATTGTAAATCATGTTGACTAACAGGTAATCATATTCTTTTAGAAGATGCTAAAAGTCACTTAAAGATCCTAACAGTGGGCAACACAGAGGCTATAAACGTTCCTCTCAGCAAGAAAAAAATCCTTTAAAAATAAAATCCTGGCCAGGAAAAAAAAAAAAATCCTGGCCAGGCACTGTGGCTTATACCTGTAATCCCAGCACTTTGGGAGGCCAATGCTGTCATGGATCACTTGAAACCAGGAGTTCACAACTACCCCAGGCAACTTAAGACCCCATCTCCACAAAAAATTAAAAAATTAGCAGAATGTGTTAGTCTGTACCTGCATTCCCAGCTACTTGGTCCACTGAGGTAGAAGGATAGACCAAGCCTAGCCATTGAGCTATGATTGTGTGTTTCAGTACTAAAAAAAAAAGAAAAAGAAAAACCTAACACAATTGTATGTTAAAATGACCCTAGAAAAATTAGAAAATACGTATCTAATTTAATTCAAGAGCTTCAACTTTTTCTAAACCTTATACCAAAATGTTCTTAATTCTTCAACTCATTATCTGTACAATCACTTAAATGTTTTTACTTCAGTACACTTGAATGCTTGAGAATACTAACGTATTTCAAATGATGTCATGTAACGATTCTTTTCCTATGTTTTTGTTTTAAGAATTATTTGAAGGTCATACCCAAATCCAAGGAACTGTGAGCCTCAAGACTAGAACAGATGAAGGTGGTAAGAGCCACAAAATGTGAAAAACTTTTATAGCTTTTTTCTGATAACAGAGATATGCATTCTTGTCCTTGATAAATTAGACTAAATATATTATTTATGAATCGTGTGAAAGCAGGGAATGCTGAGGAATAGCTTATTTAGAGCAAAAGCAACACAGAAGGAACACAAACTTTCCTAGAGTTAGATAACTATACAGTTTTCATAGATTTTTAAATCATACTTCATAGTGATTGTTACTAGAAGACAGATGTAAAAAAGAAAGAAAAACCTACAAATCAATAAGCCTGAATTTTGGTTTTCTCCAAAGGTATCATTCTGGACTCATTGAATTTGAGCAGTGGACCTTAAAATACTTATCTAGTCCAACAGATGAGAAAATATACGCAGAAATAAAGAGACTCGCCCAAGATTAAACTGGTGTTACTGGGACAGCTCAGACTAGATTTTAGGTTGTATATTAAGGAGATCTTCCCAATATTGACCAGAATAACAAAGCAGTGGTACTTAGTCTCTTCTTCAAACCAGAAGTCGTTTGGCTTAGATATAGGTATAGAATAAGGGGGAATATGCACTCAAAGAATATTACATATTTGGGAATATTACATATTTGGTCATTTTTACTAAAAGATGAAAATCAAAATAATAAAAATAAATCCCCCAGCCTTAATTTGGCAGCCCAAATCAAGTTCCTTGACAAATGCACTACTGTACGTTGTCCACAATTAGTAAATGAACATAACTGGTAATTAATTCCCTAGAGGTTTGTCTGAGATTATATCTCTTCGTCACAAGTGCTTTTCTAGTGATACTGTTAACTACTGTTTGCAGAGCTGCTATCTATATCTCTTAAGAAAACTGTTGCTGAGATCATTACAAATCAGTTTCCTCAAAGCTTAATAACAGAACCAAAGGATGCTACACAGTGTTTCTGCAGACAGGAGACCCAACTTCCTCAAGTAAATCTTATACATTTTTAGAAGAGGTATGAAAATGTTTTATCATTTGTAAAGTTTAATTCCCAGCCTAAGGAAAAGATAATTGACTGAAGGGAAGGGCATCCTCACCTTCTAACTAATCATGGAAAGGATAATTAGCTGATTGATGAGATAAACTTATGAAATTTTAATTATCCTAATTAGTGGCACCATCTACGTCAAATACTGTATGTTCAGGCCATTCTAGTCTCCACTGAAAAGATGAAAATGTTTGATTTAGGAGGGAGTGTCCAGTTTGTTTACAACTCTACAAACCACTGTACTAATGTTTTTAAAACCAAAATAACGTTTAGTGATTATATGAATTTGGCCCAAACAACATCCACAAACACGCACACACAGCTAAGAGGACTAGTTAAACATTGAAAATACCCCCACAGAAAGCAGAACGATGGAATAAATCTGCAAATAGTCTTAACTACCAGAAAGAGGTAGTACTTCTGAATGAACCCATCTGGATTAGGAATCCAGCGCAGGACTGTTTAGTAATTAATACTTCATTTGTTTTTACATGAAACATTATAAATTATCTCCGGGATTAATTTTTTTAGATCAGATTCTACTTAAGACCAAAAAAAAAAAAAAAAAGAGATCCAAAGACAAAGCACAAGTGATCAGACTTTATCTTACAGATTTCATGTTTTAAAAAGATAAGATCAAGCCAGGGGCGGGGGCTCACGCCTATAATCCTAGCACTTTGGGAGGCTGAGATGGGTGGATTGCTTAAGCTGAGGAGTTCGAGACCAGCCTGAGCAAGAGCGAGATCCCATTTATAAAAATAGCCGGGCTTTGTGACTGGCGCCTGTAGTCCCAGCTACTTGGGAGGCTGAGACCTGAGAATCGCCTGAGCCTCAGAGTTTGAGGTTGCTGTGAGCTATGAGGCCAGGACACTCTACCAAGGGCGACAAAGTGAGACTCTGTCTCAAAAAAAAAAAAAAAAAAAAGATAAGATCCATTTTCTTTCTTTCTTTTTTTTTTTTGTTTTATAGAGATGGGATATTGCTATATTGCCAAGGCTGGTCTCAAACTCCTACCCTCCTACCACCTTGACCTCTCAAAGACAATGTCAACACCAGTCTCCTAACAGAGACCTGTTTGGTCACAGGAGCTCTACCTCCACACAATCACTTCTTTATTGCCCTTATCTTATATTATCTAATCTCATAATTCTTTCAAAGAATACCAACTGTAGAAAACAGGCACCTGTAACTAAGAATCAAATTCATTTTTAAAAAACACATAACGGGGAAAATACACCATAACCATATATTGCAAGTATTTGTCTTCAACTGAGTACTAGAATTCCACTTAATGCCACCATCTAACTAATAAATAAATAAATTTTAAAATCAGCCCCTTTTTCTTTAGGCATACAAAAGGGTGATAAAAAGAACTTTGTGAGACATTGTAGCTAAAAAAGTAAATACAAGTAAGAAAAAAATTCAAGGTCAGTTCATGTATTTCCCACAGACTACGAAGAACTCCCTACATTCCCCATTATATCGCCTTGACATAATAGCCAAAATTACTTCTAAGAATGTTATAAACTAATTTTACTCAGAACTACCACATAATCAAATTTTAATTTCTCCTTCAATTATATATTTAATCCTTTCAATAAATGTTTTTTAAAACAAGAAATCCATTATGGTTAACCTACAATTATTCAACATCAGAGTTATTTAAGTTAAAGGAATTCTTTTTGATTAATCCCATATTCTCAGTTACTCTCAACTCCTTAAGTAAGCAAGGAGTACACAAAATATGGAACTAAAATTCAAGTATTTGGGACCCTGAAAACAGCAGAAAGGCAGTTCACTTAAGTTTAGTTGGAAGGCTAATTATGTGGAGTGCATTTATACATGTTCCACCCAAATTGCTGATAAGCATTACTGCCAAGTTTCTCAACTGTTCTATAAGTTGTTGCTCTTGTGTTGCCTTATGGAAACTGCAATGTTTTCCGTGGTAGTATCAAACCAGGGTTTGTATATTTTACCCCAGTGGGATAATTTACATCAACTTCCAGTTAGGTCCATTAGCAAGAAAAAGAAAAGACCAAGGAAGCCAAGTTTTGTTCTAGTTTTTTTTTTTTTCTTTTTTAGCCCCAAGGGATCTTCCTGTTTTTCAAAATCAATGTGTATGTTGACATACAGACACTACTCCCCTAACCCCTTTTTAAAGAAGGGGGTTAATTTTTCCTATCTTGCTATCAACGTTTTCATTCATTCATTATGTAAAACGTTCACTAATGAAGCTTCTCCAGATTCACTATTTCCTGTGGTTGATTTTCACCGAATTTACACGAGATCTACTACCGGCAGATCCTCTGAACACCAACTAGTCCTATCTCCCTGGATCTGAAGTCTAGGATCCCCAAGTGCCCACAGTTCTAAATGCTTTCAAACCCACGATCTATCTACTCAATAGCTCTGCCTTTGCAAACAAAAGCTTGTGGTGGTTGGAGGCCCCGCGCGAAAACCAAAAGGGGTTGCCGGACTTTTATGTACGAGCTGGACCCGCCGCCACCCCACACAAGCCTATCACAAGAGCAGCCCCAGGCTCCGAGAGATTAGAAAGGGTTTGCAGTCCGGGAGGAGCCCTGACCCAGCTAGACTAAGATCGCCAGAGCCTTGCAAAACCGGCCAGACTCAAGAAGGTTGCAAAGACCCTAAGGAGGGAGGGAGAGAACCCCTTAAGGGCATTAGAGTTTGGAAGAGGGGTGGGGCAGGCCAAAATCCCCGAAACCAAGGTGCCCCTCGCGCACGCCTTGGCATCCCTGGGATGTCATGGGCAGACACTGGTTCAGGTAGAGGGGTCGATCCTCCGGGCCCCCTGCTCACGAAACCGCTAACTCCACGACCGCGGGAAGCGGTTTCGGGAGATGCAGGAGTACACAGCCCGCCACCCCCACCCCTCATCCTGTTGCTCACCGGTGCTGCAGCCCCACGAGTCCGAGAGTGATCACATGCGGCACATCTAGCTGCGTGGGCCATTCTCCTGAGGCGATGCACCCAAACACGCCACATTCCTCCCGGATCCCCAATTCCTCCAGCTCCATGTCGCTGCCGAAAGCACGTGGAGGGACCTGCTGCAGCTGCCGAGGTCCAAGCGCCAACCAGCAGCCAGCTCGGCCCGTAAGTCTCAGAAGCTCGCGCGAGCCGCTTCCTTCCCTGCTACTAGAGGCCCTAGCTACTGCGGCGGCGCGTGGTTCCGCTGGGTGGGCGTGACTAACCTGCCTGTCCGCGACGCCCGGCCCCGCCCCCGCAGAAACAACCAATGAACAAGGGTGAAGGGGGAGGCTCTGCAGCTGAAGGGAGGAGTCATGGATCCTGTGGGGGTGGAGCCAGCCCTCCCTTGGAGGTGTTCAGAAAGCTAATTTTTCTGCACGTGGGGATCTCCGTTATTTCCCAGCACTCTAGAACAGAGGTGATGACAATAACGGAACCAAGGTATTTATCTATGAAAGATGTAAGCTTGATATGCTTCTCTCTGCATACTTCCCCCCGGCAGACACGACTTGGTACACTCCAACCTATAAGCTGCTCTCGTCCCCTAAAAGGAGCCCGGGTCCGTGAGTTTCTGCAGAGTGGGGAGGGGCCGCCAGCGCGCGCCACTTTCCCCCTGCAGGAATTACACCCGCGCTGGGCGGCCCGGGGGCGGGGTCGAGTCGCTGCGCCTGCGCCTGCGCGGCGGGAAGCCTCACGGCCCGCGCTCTCTTCGGGAGTGAGCTCTGCTGTAGGTTGATAGCGACCCCCAGGTCAGGCTGCCGTCGCGGCGTTGGATGGATTAAAGCGGTGCGGGGCTAAGTGGCCCCGCCAGGGGGCGTGTGTGTGTGGATTGCGCCTCCCTTCCCCGCCCCGTTAACCTCTGACCTGTCTTCTTTTCTAGATTTCTGCTGTTTTTCCAAGCGGGAGAGCTACCCGCAGCCCACTCGGAGTAATGGCGACAGCCCAGGGTGAGTAACAGGAATTTGGGCTTCCGGGGAGTCCCCGGAAAGTTCTTGCCACTCAGGAGTTGGCGGGGTTGGCGCGTACCTTGAGGGCCCCGGGGCGGTGCTCGCCCTCCCTGCAGCTGCCCCTCCAGGCCGCTGGACGCGCGCACACGTGGCCTCAGGCCCGGTAGGACGTGCGCTGGACACTGCGCCGCGGGGCCTCCCAGAACTTACCTGAACCGCCCAGAACTGCCTTGGGGGTGGAGAAAGGGAGCGAGACGAGGGAAATGAGTACGAGGTTCGGCCGGTGGTCGGAGGGTGCCTGGAAGTAGTATTTGTAATAAGTAGCTATTGCAAAACACGAGAAAATCTAGTGTTCACTTTTCAACCCAGAGTCATGCTTTTCTCCATAGGTTAGTAACCGCCCCCCTCCCCCCGGCTTTGTTTTTGTTTTTGTTTTTTAGGAAGTTAATAGTTGAAGCCTCTGAAAAAATCTATCTAGGTTTTGTATGGTTTTTATCTTATTTTTTTTAGGTAGTCTTTGATGCTGGAGATGGCATTGGAGAACTGTAAAATCTTCAGCTAAAAAAGAAAGTTTACGTGGTTACATACTCATTATTTCCCCAAATGGTCAAATCCTCCCGAAAGATCATTCTTGCCATTTGTGCTGGTCAAACACAGGTTTGTTCCACACACCTAATTTCTAAATATATAGTGAACTAAATCACTTACATTGGCTGGTCAGTGCATTCTTTTCCACATTAAAAAAAACTGAATTTAGATCAAAAAGTTGTAGACTCAGCCAAGATCCCTCTGATTCTGAGTTAACATCTATGTAAAATGAAGGCATTGGACCAGAATTTTTCCTGCATCTGTAAACTAGTAGGCTCTCTGAAATGTTAACCCTTCCATTTCTTCTGTCTTATATACTATTGCCAGTTAATTTTTCTAAAATGTCACTTTTTTTTTTTTTTTTTTTTCTGGAGACAGCCTGACTCTGTCACCCTTGGTAGAGTGCCATGGCATCATAGCTCACAGCAACCTCAAACTCTTGGGCTCAAGCGATTCTCATGCCTCAGCTTCCCCAGTAGTTGGGACTACAGGCATCTGCCCCAATGCCTAGCTATTTTTACAGAGGAGTTCTCCCTCTGGCTCAGCTGGTCTTGAACCTTTGACCTCAGGCAGTCCATCTGCCTCTGCCTCCCAGAGTGTTAGGATTCCAGGCTAGAGCCATCACAACCAGCCCTTATAATGTCACTTTCTGCTTTCTAAGGGGCACTTCCTTACTCAGAAGTGTTCAGGACCTTTAATCTTGGCACTTTGGGAGGCCGAGGCAGGAGGATCCTGTGAAGCCAGGAGTTCAAGACCATCCTGATGCAACATGCTAAGACTCCCTGAGTAGAGTGCTGTGGTATGATAGCTCACAGCACTCTCAAACTCTTGGGCTCAAGAGATCCTCTTGGGCAGTTCCTGTGGCTCAAGGAGTAGGGCCCTAGCCCCATATATCGGAGGTGGCAGGTTCAAACCTGGCCCCAGCCAAAAACTGCAAAAAAAAAAAAAAAAAAAGAGAGATCCTCTTGCCTCAGTCTTCCAAGTAGCTGGGATTGTAGGCGCCTGGCTCAACACCTGGCTACTTTTCCTATTTTTAGTAGAGACAGGCAGGGTATTGGTCAGGTTGATCTGGAACTCCTGAGTTCAAGCGATCCACCCACTTTGGCCTCCCAGAATGCTGGGGTTACAGATGTGAGCCTCTGTGCCCATCTCTCCCCCATCTCTACTAAAAACAAAAAATTAGCTGAGTGTGATGGTAGGCACCCATAGTCCCAGCTACTCAGGAAGCTGAGGCAAGAGGATGGCTTGAGCCGAAGAGTTTGAGGTTGCTGTCAGCTCTGATTTCAGAACACTCTAGCATGGGACAAGAGAGAGTAAGACTCTGTCTCAGGGGGAAAAAAAAAAAAAATCCTCCATGCTATCTTTGCCTCTTCAGCCCTAACTTTGATTTTGTATTTTGTTTTGTGAACTTTTAGCTATGTTCCAACCAGGTTAATTTACCAAGGTTTGTTTTTCATTGTATACATATTTTATGTAGGCTGTTTTTTCTAGAACACTGCTGGCTAAATGTGAACATGTTTTCTAGGAGGCAAATTTTTAAGAGTGAAAAACAAAAATAGGTGAAATAAGTTTAGTATATTTTATTTAGTTTGGTATATCCAAAATATTAATACTTCAATGGGTAGTCTAAAATCTTGAGATACTATTTTGAACTCTTTTTTTCATAACTCATGCAGTGTATATTTTACACTTAAATCACATCTCATTTTGGAGAAGCCATGTTTCAGGTGCCTACAGGCTACATTATTGGATAGCACAGTCCTACAAATTTCCAAACTCCCCTTTGTAGAAATCATCAGTCTCTTCTGAATTCATCTACAAATGTATAGCAGTCAGTCATTTTGGCTCTTACAGAATATCTCTCTTATATTGATGCTTAATGTTGTTTCTACCCATTAAACTGAAATTCATACTCTATTTACTGAGTGGGTAATAAGTAATATTCAACTCAATTGAGTGAGACGGGCAGTCAGTACACATGTCTAGACCTGTTTCACCTTAACATTTAAATTTTATTTTCTTATTCTAGACACCATTCTTGACTTTTTTCTCTTTTCTTCTTCATACTGAATTAATCCTTCTCAAAACTTCTGCCTTTTAAATACCTTGAGTTTTTGCCCTCTGCTCTTCCTTAGATCAGGACGGACATTTCTTCCTGGGGTCACTGCAACAGCATCTTCATTCATCTCCCAGACTGTAGTTTTGGTGTACCTCCCACCACCATTCCTAACTTCATTCTTTATGTAGCAGCCATAATGATCTTTCTAAAATCCAAAGCTGTCATTCAACTTGAGCTCTTAAAGGCCTTCTAGTTATTCTTAGAATGAAGTCTAAGTTCACTCAACATGGCTCATGAGGCCTGAAGGATATATACAGAAATAGAAGGGAATGGCACAGTATCCATGCTTAGTAAAGAGATTGTCAAATACCCTGGGATGGGGGAATGAAAATTAAAGAGAAAGGAATAGAAAAGAGTTTGAAGCACTAAGCTGGTGTTACATCTTGAAGGGCTTCTTAAACCTTATTATTGAGTGGACATCATATTGAGAACAGGGATTTGGCCTCTAAATTAGGTGCCCTAAAGCAAGTGCTAGTAAAGTAATTTTTTTTTTTTTTTTTTTTTTTTGAGACATAGTCTCACTCTGTCCCCCTGGGTAAAGTGCCATTGCATCATTGTAGCTCACAGCAACCTCAAACTCTTGGGCTTGGACAGTCCTCTTATCTCAGCCTCCCAAGCAGCTGGGATTACTGGTGTGCACCACTACGCCCAGCTAGTTTTTCTGTTTTTGGTAGAGATGGGATCTTACTCTTGCTCAGGCTGGTCCCAAACTCCTGAGCTCAAGCTCAAGCAACCGCCTGGCCTACCACAGCATTAGGATCACAAGTAGGAACCACCTCGCCCAGCCTGTAAGTAGCTTTTTAGTGGGTTCCTCTACTAGCCGATGATATAAACCCCGTCCAACTCTTCAGTCTTATCTTCTGCCATTTTTAAAAGTTACCTCCACTAGCTAGTGATGTGACCCCTGTCCAGCTCTTTGGTCTTTTTTTTTTTTTGAGAATCTCTGTTGCCCTGGGATAGAAGGCTATGACTCCAGCCTAGCTCACTGCAACCTCAAACTCCTGGGTTCAAATGATCCTCCTGCCTGAGCCTCCTTAGCAAGTGGGACTACAGGTACTGGCCAAAACTGGCTAATTTTTCTGTTTTTTTGTAGAGACAGGATCTTGCTGTTGCTCAGACTGGTCTCGAACTTCTGAGCTCAAGCAATCCATCTGCCTCAGCCTTCCAGAATGGTAGGATTACACGCATGAGCCACCACGTGTGGCCCCAACTCTTGAGTCTTATTCCCTGCCCAGCTAATGTACACATACATATACCCAGAGCTCTGGTGCTCCCCCCAGACTGCAATTCTGCTGTACACTTTTACCACGGGCTATTTACCACTTCTGCCTACCCCTTTCTCACTTTTGGCTAAGTTTTGATCATTCTTGGGTTCTCAACCTAATTGTCAGTTCTAGACTTCCTTTTCAGATGCCTAGACGAGGTTAGGTGACATGCTATGTAACATGTGGTCCCATAGTCTGTATTTATTGCCTTATTATACTGTCTTTGTTAGTATCATCTTCCCTCGGATTTGGGTCCTTCTGAGAGTAAGAGCAAGGTCTCTCTTACTGGTATATCTCCAGTGCCTAGCACATGGATCCACTCAAAAAATGCTGATTTTAAGAATAAGTCAATGTTCTGGGAGGATGATGGGTAATGTCTCACTCTGGAAATTGTAAGCCCTGAAACTTTATTATTTTTGATCTCCATGTAAATTGTTCCTTCTAGTGACCAAGGTCTACTTTTCTTTAGGTCTTGTGACTAGCATCAAAATTGGATTTCTTTGTACTTAGTTCCTTGTATTTCCTACAACTGTTACTCCTACAACTGTTAGTGAAGAGAAAGGGCTAATGGGGGTCAAGGGCCGGATTAAGAAATAGGGATGCTTCCAAATGAGCTAACTTCAGTGGTTGCAGGTGCCCTCTCTTGCATGGTAACTTAAGATCAAGAAACCTATCTGGCTCAATGTCCCCATTTTGCCCGCCATGGACAGCAAAAGTCAGAGAAAGAGCATTTTTCACCCCCCAAAAGCTAGTAGTTTAGCTCATGCATTGTTAGTGTATATATGAAAATACTAGTGTGGTTACATTAGTATTAATGTATCTTAATTTTGATTGTTTCAGTTCCGCCATGAAAGTGGCAGGCTGATAATGAAAAAACCATTAGTATTTGATATTGGAAGGCTTTCATTTCCTAACTACATAAGCCTAACCTTTTTTATTCCTAGCTGATAAATATTTATATTTACATAATTATAATTCTTCATAAAATTATATGAATCAAATGTAATAAGGTCGTATGTTGATAATTTTTATGAAGATGATTATTGAATCACTTTACTGATTCATCATTCTAGGTGATTAAGTCTGTAATATTCAAGAAATTTCTTACTAATATCAGATATATTTCCATTTTATTTCCACAGTATTGAACATTGGTAAAAAGCTATATGAGGGTAAAACAAAAGAAGTCTATGAATTGTTGGACAGTCCAGGGAGAGTCCTCCTGCAGTCCAAGGACCAGATTACAGCAGGCAATGCAGCTAGAAAGAATCACCTGGAAGGAAAAGCTGCAATTTCAAATAAAATTACCTGTTGTATTTTTCAGTTGTTACAAGAGGCAGGTAAGTGGTTCCTTTATAGTCCCCTTTCCCTTCTTTCTTTCATAAACAGTGATTTCCTTCATGGAAGTTAGCATTAATTTAGATTAACAACTTGTTTGGGGATGTTTCACAAGCTAAGTCAAGTCAAACCGGAAACTCTTAAACCTTCATTATGACACTTTACTTGGTTTGGAATTTGTAGGATCATTTAGTTGCAAAGAATCTTAATGGTTTCCTATTATCTTTTTTTTTTTTTTTTTTAGACAGGATCTGGCAGTGTTGCCTTTAGAGTGCAGTGGCTCAGTCATAGCTCACAGCAGTCTGAAACTCCTGGCCTCAAGTGATCTTCCTGTCTCAGTCTCCTGAGTAGCTGGGGCTACCAGGTGCTTATTACCATCCCAAGCTAATTTTTCCAGTTTTTATAGGGAGGGGTTTCACTATGTTACTGAGGCTGGTCCTCAAACTTCTAGGCTCAAGCAGTCCTCCAGCTATAGCCTCCTACTAAAGTGCTAGGATTAAGCCACTTCCCATTAAGTCTTTATCTGATGCATGTATTCTCCACACAGTTTTCCTCCAAAGCCATCTTCAGTCTGAAAGAACTGTGAAGGAAGCCCATTTTGGCATTAAGCAGCTTTAACTGATGAACTGAAATTTATTCTCTGTAATTCTATGCAATTATTCTTTGTTCTGCCTCTTGGAGACAGTATAGCATTTCAAATCTCTCTGCCATTTAAAAACCCTGAAAAGTATCAGAAGGCAGCAACTCTACCCTCTCATCCTGTCATTCCTCAAGTGAGAGATTTGAATTAGACCAAAAGGTCTCTAGAGTTACCGAGTTACCTCTTGCTCAAAACAGAAGCCTGGTAACCATGTGGCACTCTTGCCTGTAGTTTCAGCTACTGGGGGCTGGGAGCTGAGATGGGAGAATTACTTGAACCTGGGAGTTTTGAGTTTGAGCTCAAGTCCAGCCTAGACAACATAGTGAAACTCTGACCTCTTTAAAAAAAAAAAACAACAAACTGAAATGAAGACTCAATTTTTGAAAGAGAAATATATTCAAATTAAGATCAGAGTAGTAGGCGGGGTGCAGTACTATAATCATAGTACTCTGGGAGGCCGAGGCTGGAGGATTGCTTGAGCCCAGGAGTTTGAGGCCAACTGGAGCAAGAGGGAAACCGGGTTTCTAGGCAGGAAGTTAGAGAAAGATTCTCACTCAATTAATCAATCAAAATGTTAGCAGTAAGAAAATTAGTTTTTGTGTACCCTTAGTTACACAAAGCTATGGCATTATACGTATACTTTTAAGTAATAA
The DNA here is from genome assembly GCA_963574355.1 of Loris lydekkerianus. NCBI lineage: Eukaryota > Metazoa > Chordata > Mammalia > Primates > Lorisidae > Loris > Loris lydekkerianus. Next base: position 1,959 of record CAUYPK010101028.1, on the reverse strand, counting down.
AGTCCAAGTTTTTATTTGCTTTTTCAATAAAGCACTGTTTGGTACCCTTTCTCTGATGTTACAGCAAGTGAGTTAGGAGTGAGTCTAACTCTGTCCAGGACCTTCCCTTTTGAAAGCCCTGTGCTGGGGAGAATGGGCAGTTTGGTCACCCTCCATGAAGTACTTCAATAATTATCTTTAAACTGCTTGGCACTTACCATAGCTAAGGCCTAAGACTTAATAGGTTCATGGGAAATGGTAAAAGATGTTTTCTGGGTTTTATGTGTAGTACTGTGAATCTAAGGAAAACCTAGGCAGTGCGTGAGTATATTTATCATTCAACTGTTGACAGACATTAGTTTCTCCCCCTTTGGCTATTGTAAATAATGCTGCTGTGAACACTGGGATACAAGTATCTGTTTAAAGTCCCTGCTTTTATTTCTTTTGGATATAAATCTAGAAGTGAAATTGCTAGATCATGGTCCATTTTAACTATTACTAAAGGTGTCTGTTTTCTGCAGCCACCACATAAAATAGTTTCCATCTCAAACGTCACAAGTCAGCTCTCACCTTTGTAACAGTCTGAGTAAGAGCAGGGAGAGGAAGGACAAATAACTTTCTTCTTGTCAGCAGTGACCATTATGTTCCTGCTTCTGCCTGTTGAGGGCTTTTTTCAAGGATTGTTTACTTTAGGCTTTCAGGGAAAAAAACTTCAGAATTGAGGGTTATTTCTGTTTGTTTTTTTTTAAGAGACAGAGTCTCACTTTGTCACCCTCAGTAAAGTGCTGTAGCATCACAGCTCACAGCAAACTCCAGCTCTTAGGTTTAGACGATTCCCTTGCCTCAGCCTCCTCAGTAGCTGGGACTACAGGTGCCCGCCACAATGCCCGGCTATTTTTTTTTTTGTTGTTGTTGTTGTAGTCTGGCCAGGGCCCGGTTTGAACCCACCACCTTTGGTATATGGGGCCAGTGCCGTACTCACTGAGCCACAGGCGCCTCCCTGAGGGTTATTTCTGATAAGTAGATGCATATTCTACAAGGCAAATGTAATGCTGAACGTTAGAATATGAGATTCCTGCAATCAAATTGGGTTATAGCTAATTTAGTGCCACTTGGATAAGTTATGTGCCTTGTGCAAAGTTAAATGGTCAGTGGCAGGGGAGGAGCTCAATATTTAATGAAGGAATGAATGGTATAGTCTCTGAAACCTAGATTTTCAGGTCTAATATGTACTTTGCATGTAACTTTATGAAATTTTTTTTAAATATGCAGCAGAAAGTTGTTTTCCTACTTCATAGTAGGAAATAAATAAAATTTCAGTGCTTTTTTTTTTTTTCAGATTAATATGAGGTTACAAATAATTAGGTTACATTGTTTGCAGTTGTTAAGTAAAGCTTCTGTTGTGGTTGTGTCCTCCACCCAGGAGGTGTGCTATATACCCTTACATGGTTCCCATGAGGAGGGAGCACACTTACCTGCCACCCCCTTCCGGGATTCTCTTGCCTCAGCCTCCCAAGTAGCTGGGACTGCAGATGCCCACCACAATCTCTTTCCCCCTCCCCCAACTTGAATTGAATTGAGTTTTTCTCCTGTGTGGGCGTGTATTTGTTGGCCTACTGGCTTCATATTAGTACTATTACATTGGATAACTTGCTTTTCTCTTTACCTGCCTTTCCTTGAAACTTATGTCATCAATATGTAGGTATCAAAACTGCTTTCTCCAAGAAATATGGGGAAACAGCTTTCATTGCACCCCAGTGTGAAATGATTCCAATTGAATGGGTTTGCAGAAGAATAGCAACTGGTTCTTTTCTCAAAAGAAATCCTGGTGTTAAGGAAGGGTATAAGTTTTACCCACCTAAAGTGGAAATGTTTTTCAAGGTAATTATTTTATACTTCTGTTTTATATTTTACTGTACTGTAGCAGCAAACTTATAAGCGCAAACGATTGAAAGCTTTTGAAATTGCAGATGTCATTCA